>JAZGTK010000094.1:0-171255 GCA_036877625.1 Ambastaia sidthimunki | reverse complement strand
CCTAACTCAACAGATGAGTCAATAAAACAGCTTAAATTGACAAGCGCTTGTTATATGGACAGCATTAACACTAGCAGATGGAGCTACATCAACACTGCATCATACTGATGGACTGTGGAAGGAAGAGTGGGAGTCCCTGAAATGTGTTGTAGTGCATCTGAAATATCACAATGCATTTTAAACATCATTAAAACTCTGCAAAAATAAAAGTGTTTTATTCTAATTATCTGTCTATAATTTCTGAACGTATTTGATTTGGTCATCTACTCGGATCAGCTCTAGTCAATGTGCGAGGACAAAGAAAACTTTCACCACCTGAGGCGATTTATAGTCATTGACAGGTTGTAACAGGGAATTGGCTACTGCTGAAACACAGATAAATATCTGCCATTATTTCCACCAGTCTGTCTGGCTTTTGGATATTAGATGCTTTGGACATTGGCAAGGTATTGGGGAACATCAGTACAAAATTCAAATTAATCATTTGCTAACCATTTCCAAAAAAAAATTAGGTTCAGTTTTATTTTGGCTGTTGAGAAGTTTTTGAATGTCCAATTTAATGAGTTGGAACTAGTACGCCCGGCGTGAGGAAGTGATGTCATTGAGGCCCTGCCTGTGAATTCCTCACCTGGTATGACCTGCTTGTCTCTGCCATTCTTGTCATGGGAATCTCCACCTGGACACAGCAACTGTCTCTTTTCATAGAGTGAAGTCCTGTTTGTCCTTTGAGAAGTGTTAGCATGTGTGTTCATTTGTAAGTCTTTATATTTAAACAAATTGTCAGTAAGTGTGTTTTTTGTTAAACACACTGTATCTTTAAATGCATCCCTTCAGGTTAATAAGGTAAAAAAATCATATATTCTAATACTTTTTAATACTCCTACTAAACAATAAAACACACACACACTGGGCTCTTCTCTAAATGTCTATTGAATATCGGCTGCCAAAATGGAGAGAGAGAATTATATCTAATGTAGCCTCAGAGTTGCTAAGTGAGAGACCTGGCGTGAAACAGAGATGTATGACCGGTGTGACAGTGTTACTGAGACGATGTATGAACTCAGCTGTGAAGATGGACCTCTGCATGAAGGTCAGTGCTTAACCCTGGAGGTCCCGCAGTACTGCAGACATGCCACCCTCCTGCCCAGTGCAGAAGTCATTTGGAAGGAGACACCTGCTATTCACAATCATATTACAGGCACGCGGGAGAATATGAATATTTCATATCTTAGAGCTGGTGTCAATTATTTCGATAACCCCCACTCTCCGACTAAATTAATTATGTTGATAGAATGAGAATAGATTTTTGGAGGTTAATATGATAATGTTTATATTGAGTGTGGCGTGATGGATACAAGTCATTACTATTAATTGAATTAATGACAGCGGGGAGCCATGAGGGTCATTTCAAAATTATACTATAAAAAAATAATTGTGGTTTATTTTTGTACAATTTGTAATAACTGAATAGTGGTGTTTTTCTATATAATTCTAAACAAATTTAGTCCTTTATAAGATAAATTGAGCCTTCTTTGCATGTATTGATCAATGAACTTGCTCAGCACAGACAGTGTGAAGTTACCGAACATTTAACCTGCTGGGTGGGATTTTCTGTCCTAGTAAATCTTAATTAGCTAATTAAAGCTCTTCTCCATTAAACAAAATGGGGAAGGAAAAAGAGTTAGTGTGGTTGGTGTTAAACAGTCTCCGCCAACCGTATTATCTGCCTGTAATCCTGCATGTAGATGCTGAACCTAAAGCATTCTGAAGGACAACGACCCCAGTGCAAAACATCTCTCTCTCTCTCTTATGAAAGTTTCTACATTAAGACTAAAGTTTGCGCAGTGTGTAGGGGGCAAGGGACAAGAGGATCTTTGTCCGACCCCCAAACCAACACGCCGGCTCTTTAAAATCATATTCACCAGCCAAGTCCCGCGTATAAATTTCCTCTCCGTCTCATCAGAGAGCCATGCAGCACAGCCTCCTCTGACTCATATTAGCTCATCATCCTTAATCTTGAGTAAAATTTCCTAGTCTGTGCTAAATTACTTGCAGCCTTCATAGAGAGAAGATATTTATTTTTCTCAGGGCTAATGACCTGTCCCTTGGACCCACCCTTTGATGGTTATTTACTAGGGCCCAGATGCTTGGGCTCAAAATGAGTGGTTATGTCAGCAGGGGCCATCCGTCATGGCTGCGTCCTGATTGAATCTGAGATTCCATTGACATTGACTCCATGACTTTTAAGGCCATTACCTACTGCAAGTGCAAAATGATCACCTCATCATCACTTGCGGCCTGACAGCTGATTAGCAACAAATTACCATCAGGATGGTGCTCTGACATCCAGAGGGAGCGAAGCAGGAAAGAACTAAACAATGTAAAGTAATAGGCCATGTCTGGGCTGCAGCAGAAGGTGTTGTGCACTGTGAATCGTATTATAATGTAATTTGTTTACTGTACAAGCTTGAAAACAATGCTACTGTTGCATTAAATGAATATGAATTGAATATGAAAATATTAATATTAAATGACTGGATATATCAATATACAAACAGCATGAAATGGAGAGAGCCTAAAAAAGAGACGATGAATGGATGGATGGATGGATGGATGGATTGATGGATGGATGGATGATTTTGTACTTAGTACTTCTAAAGGAGCAATAGGAAGCCATTTTAATAATTTATTTTCTGTCCAGTATGTTGAGGCCTTAAGGCCCCAAAATTTGGAAAAAGTAAAAGTTTGTAGTTAAGACAAACTCACCACTCGTATGCATTCATATGACTGTCTGTGTTTTATGCTCACATGTATTAGTGATGTTTTTCCTAACAGCTTTTACAGTGTGATCTCTGATGAGAGAGGGTTACTCCATCTCATTCCTGGGATTCATTTTTAATGCCCCTGGTGATGTGAAACTCTTTTAATTGCTCAAAACTCCCTTTGCACCAAGAGTGGAGAAGTGCAATTCACTTTTCATCTAATTTCTCAGAACTTGAGCTGATGTGATGGAGGTGACATGGCAGTGATGTTTCCTCCTATATGAAGACACATTACTGTTTTGGGTGTGTTTCTGCAAAAGTAGTAGGGACAATGCCCTAATAAACTACTAGTAAAAGTGAAAGTGACATTTTTGTCAGTTATGGTTACCCATAACCAAAATGTGACCTCTGCATTTAACCCATTCCTAGTGAGGAGTGAACACACACTGCAAGTTGTGAACACACACTGCAAGTTGTGAACATACACACACACACACACACCCGGAGCAGTGGGCAGCTATCACTGCAGTGCCCGGGGAGCAATTAGGGGTTAGGTGCCTTGCCAAGGGCACTTCAGTTGCTACCTGCCAGCACTGGAATCGAACCGGCAACCTACTGATTACAAGCCTGACTCACTAACCCGTAAGCCACAACTGCCCCCTGTATTCTTAAAGCAAAAGCAAAACCAAAACACCTATATTGGTTTATAATACATTTCCCCATCATGTCCATCAATGTACAGTACACACCTAAGATCCAGTGACATTTTTCTTACAGTTTGACATCTTGTTGTCTTAGTAGACTAGCTCAGTCTATAAAGATTATTTCCTGCCTGATAGCAATTCATGATGGCTTCTCATACTCTGCTCTGGATCTGTTTGCTGTTCGAAAATCACTTGCCCTTCGTGGACAGGCATAGAGAGACTTAGGGATGAGGGCCACCTGGGGGCCGCTCGACACCGGTCAATAATGGAGTTCCCCATAGCGGCCTGTACACTGGCATTCTGACACTTCATCAGAGCCAGACTTGCATCAGTAAAGCTGACAATGTGGCTGCCCTGGGACTAGCCACGCACATGCTAAATTTCCATTTGTCTCTCTCAGTGGCGATCCTGGGCTGTATTTCAAAACAGCATTGCTGTCACACCGAGATGCTACAAACAACTTGAGACCCCTCATAAAGCATCATATCCCAAGCAGCACCACAAATGCAGGCAAGGAGGCCTTGTCAATCCAAATGGGCTTCTTTTAAGTGATTACTCTGTCAAATACTGGACAGCCAGCACATAAACACATTTCAGGGGGAAATGATAGGTAGCCCTGTTAAAAACAAAACATGGACCGTGATACAAGCTGCACAGAGGATAATAGAGCTGTAAATGCAATCTTATGTTATGGGTGTTTTGAAGCTGTCCTTGTGTCCAAAGGCCATTACTAAACATTTAAAATATGTCTGAAGATAAATACAACCTGAGCCCCCTATAGAAACCAAATGTTTCAGACAGAAGTCACACTTGATTGCCTGAATGTTTAAAAAAAGATGAGGCATTCGAAATGTCTTAGCTTAGCCGGGTAACAGAATATTTGGCAGTTTAGTTAATCTACAATTCGGTTAATATACCCACATATTTTTAAAGTGACCAAATATAGATTCTATATATGGTATATATAAATATAATGCATGTATTTATCTAGTGCTATACATCTCAGTTCTTGAGGCTAGCTATTGTGTCGTATCTAAATATGCAAATGAAGATCCCAGCTCAAATAGATATGAGTAGACTGGTGAGGTCTGGGATGGGCTACCCCCTCCCATTATTCCAACCCCAACAGACAGCAAGGGAGAGAGAGAGCGAGAGAGAGTGCTCTGTATGCGTTATGTCCACATTGACGTGTCAAGTGTTAGATTAACTGCCCTCTCAAGCTCCTTTTATTTCCCTGTTCCGGGGCAATGCTCATTTACATAAACAGATAATCCCTGATAAAAATTTCCATTAGACAAAGGTGAAATGGATCAATTTTGTCTGCCAAGATAAATCTTACATTTTACTCCGACAGGGTCATTACCCAGGCCACATTTCAGAAATAATGTATTTAAAAATCAGCCGATAGCAGCCATTTTCAGGTTTCCAATTACCTTAAAGAAAAGCTTATTCTGTGGACAATAAAGCACATTACGGCACAATATGATACAGTCCATAAAGATCACACTGTTTGATGAGAGGTGAGAGAAAGCTCAGCATATTTAGGTGGAATGTCACAACCCTGCGTTACCACAGACGCTTCTCTGCAGGTGCCAGGCAAATGTTCTATTACCCCAGTCCAAATAGATTAACAGTCCTGTTAAAAAACAAACAGTATTTTTCCTCTTTTTTTTCCTGCACGCCTACACCCCTCTGTCCTTCTCAGCTGATGAAAGGTGGTAGATTGACAGGGGTTGCAAGGTGATGCCACCAGCGTCGTATAGAAAAAGAGAATGAAAATCTCATTAGTCTATCCTTCCACCCCAATTCCCAGACCCTCCTAACTGACCTTGAGACACCCCCACCTAGCCATCCATTCCCTCCCTGGTTGAGGTGAATCCCTCGCATTGCCTTGGGTCTTCTCAAAGCTCGGAGCGCTGCTGCCGCGGAGGTCAAATTCTAGTGCTGCTGAATTAGTGCCAATCCCTTAGACAAGCCTGGGCGTGGGGTGGTCCTGTGGCAGGAGGAGAATCAGGGCCGAGACAAACGCCGTGGAGGGCAGACACCCCTCCTCCTCTCCACTGCACTGTTCATAACACACCCCTCTTTCTCTCACTTCCATATTAGGGAAAAGCAGCAGGTCATCGGCAATCTAGAGCAACGACGGCCATTGTGCAAGGATCAAAAAAGTAATTTGATCACAAAAAGCTTGTATTTTTTATTGCCGTCTTTGCTGTGGAGTTATGGTTCATATATATTGTTCATATATATAATAAATAATAAAGAAACATCATTTAAACCGACTCTCCATATGGTGTGAGAAATCCTTTATTGTGGTTTTGTCAGGTAACGCTCATTTATAATGCACCACAATACTGACTTAACATCTTAAAACCTCTTGGAATAAAAAAAAAATCGATTTTGACTTTGAAGGATGGTCAAGATGGCCAAAATGACAATTAAAATATGATGATACTTTTCCTTAATGTGAATTGGTAACACATAGTCCTAGCAAAACCAATGTTCTAGATTTAATACCCAAGAAATGTCAGTTATATTGTATTATATCAAATATAATACACAAAGTTGCTGTGGATGAAAGCGTATGTCAAATGAATAAATATGAGGGATAAGCTCCACTCCAAACATTCACACTAGATAAGTATTAGACCTTCTATTTAAGTTTTAAATGTCAGAAAATGTGTTTGACAATTGGCTCATTTATTGCATTGAACTCGTCTGAGAATTTTTGTTCTCATTTGTTTTATCACATTGCAAACTAATTAATACATTCAGTTCCCCAATGCTGTTCTCCATTTGATAATGTTTCAACATAATTTAGTTTGTATGAAAAATGGTTATTCAAGAGTAAAGACTATGAAAGGAAGTACATTTGGCCAGTACATTACAGAACCAAGATAGGCTTTGATGAAATGTCACAGAAGTTACCACAGTACCATCTAGTGGAGATTAAGACCTACATCCTCAAGCATAACCGCTACTACACCACCGCAAAAGATAAGGTATATTAAGGGCACTTTTTAAAGGCTTTGTTTGAGTTTGTCATTTTTGTACAATGGCTCATTCTTTACAACTTGATTATATTCTTATTATTTTAAAGAGCAAATTCTTAATATCAAAAATCCCATTATAATACCATGTTACATGCGTGTGATGGATTATTTAAGCATTAAACGTTTAACAAAGAGTAAATTATCTCCATAAATGTTTCATAAATACAAAAACATTATTTTACAAATGCAAACTATATAATAAATTGAATAGGAACTGACGAATACGTTACTGTAAAAGCGCGATAGAAAACAGCTACAGGGTGACATCTGGAGGAGAAAAACAATATTTCACCCAGCATTCTCTTTGCTTTCTAGTATTTTCAGTATAATACACATTTTTAATGTATAATTTTAATATACATCAGGCTAACTGAAATAAAGTCAATGTTTTAAGAATTTGTATTGGTGAAGAGCTGAGTATTCATGATCGCGCAGTTTTATAGTGATATGTTTTTCCGTCAACATGTCATCAAAACTTATCTTTAATTATAAATGTAGAAAAATGAAACAAAACTTTAACAAACCTATTTTGCATTACAGCTGCCGTTTAAGTCCCTGAATTTTCAAATTGTTTTACACATTAACGTGTAAAAGTGTGTGTATGATACTTAACAATATGTAAGTATGTTTTCTTATAATGTGCGTGTTTGGCATTGTTAAAGGGGTAAAAAAAATTAAGCGTCCAGAGACAAAAAGCTTAACATTTCTGCTTGAGTTCCTTAGCCAGGCTTACGATTTTCTCCATAAATGAGGATTTAGCATATTTTTAATGCCGACAGAAAAAGTGACACACGGAAAAAGTCATTATTATCACAAGATATTAGTCTCGTTCCAGAAAATGATCAAATCAGGAGAACAATTGCATTGTCTAACCTAATCTCTTGCTTATTGTTGAAATTGTTTTCCCTTTCTTTTGGCCTCTAGGGAATTAGTTTTAGAGCCAGATGTACATCTTACTGAAGAGATAATTTAAGTGAAAAAAGTAAGAGGATGCTTTTATATTAAAGCTCAATTCCTTCCCATATTGTTATGCAGATGGGACTTTTACACAGAGAAAAAAGACTAATCTGAAATCTCCAATCCTTGTGAGATTTCTGTAGGGCAGACAAAAGAGTTACTACACTTCAAAAAAAGACATTGGATACATTTGGGTTACACTAAGAAAGGGGTTAGATCAGGTAGAAATAGCCTCAGCACATGTTCATTTTTTGCAGTGTATTAAATAAATATAGATACATTTAGTGAACTTTTTATTTCTGTAAAACCAGAAATTTCTGTCTTTTCAATTTTGTTTTATACAAGAAATTGTCCCCCTTCCACCACAAATAAGTGGAAAAGGTGCATTCTGAGGACATCTATAATATTTTATTTCAGTCTAGTTATTCTTTACAGGAAAATCATAGCATGTGGCATTTTAAACTGCGTGAGGTCCACTTTTTTCTAAAAAAAAAACAAGAAGCTGCCTCTGCCATTTTATGTCAGGGTTAGTGCAGTAGCCCAGTTGACTTCCCACTGTTCAGAAACTGGCGGGAAACTAGGACTCGTCACATGGCCCCAGATCTCTCTCTAAGTGTCAGCTCCCCAAAATAGACTTGTGACCAGACAACAGACACCAAACAAACAAGGTACTCTGATCTTGTAACTATCAGTCTGAGCCTCCCTCCATTCCCAGTATCGTGTTAATCAGTCGCCGGGAAGCAGAATCGGATGCGACACACATCCTATTGGAGCAAAGTGTGGCGTCTCCCGCCTGCAAGCTGGACTTCGGTGCAGGTTGTGTAGGAAACGTTGATGTGCACCCTCTGTGTAGACGGCAGGGACAGAAGCGCGGCGGCAGCAGATGTCTTGTGGCGGAGATTATAAATAAAAGCGACCAGAGCAGGAGAGCACTGACAGGATTCAGCGAGGCCGCTGTCAGTGTGGCAATGTCTTTTACTCACTAAAATGTTTCTCAGCAAGACACTTGGCCAACCTCTTCAACAATGACTGTGTTCATGTTATTGGACTTGATGCCTGTTCATGGTTGGGGGTCATATCATAAGCACCAGTGGAGTACTGTGTGGGGGGCTGTCTTGGTCCAAGGAACATGAGGTTGAAAGATAATGAAGATAATAGAAAATGGAATAGAATGTTCTGGTGTCTAGAGGTTGAGGAAGGCCTAGTTGTAAATGCACATGAAGCCAATAACATTCAGATAAATTAGCATCAAGTTAGATTTGCAACCTGTCTCCTTTTTAAACAGGTTTTATTACAATATATCAAGTAGATGGAGTAAAACAAAAAATTTATTGGGTTAATTTTTGTTAGTGGTCCCAAACTTCACCTGACAACATCATTTACTACAAATACATCTCAAGTAAAACCACACAAAAATAAAAATGTGATGCCACTATGACATTTTCTGGAGTCAGGCAAATTGCTTTGGCAATGCTGTTGACAGCCTGAAGAGAGAAGTGCTGATAGGTGATTTAGTAGTGCTAATGAAGTACACACGCTACTTGAGAAGATAATTATCTTGGGTGCCATAGCTGAGGCAAGATTATGTGTGAATCTAGCCCCAGAGGAGTATCACACACGTTTACACCTGAAATGTTTACGACAAAAGAACTTCTTCCAAACGTGTTGACAGCAGTCTGCCACCTACAGGTCTCAATTCAAGTCAATAACGAAAGCCATAAAAATGGGCAATGTTGCAGCCTTACCATTTTATTTTAGGATTTTAATGGATAAACGTTCAAAAATAAATAATGATTACAGTAGATAAAATGCAATCAATATAAAGATGAAGCTGGAAAGAACTTAAGTGAATAGTTGCCTTTGGCAACAGTTAGCTCCAAAAGTTGCGTCTTAAAGCCAAATATGTAATTGAATAAAGTATTAAAATTATATTTATTAGAATTTCTTTTAGCTTAAATCATAAAGGCTTAACATAATATTATATGATTTAAAAAGTTAAAATAAAATTAACAATTTTATTTTAAGACAGCTAGTGATTAAAGCATCAAGTTGCGTGTGACATGAATTAATCTATCTCTTAGCTTGTTAGCCTGACCGCAGCTAGTACGATAACCTCCTACTTCCTTATACCGGGCTAACATGAGTCTTAGGAAGAGATTTTATTGTTGTCTGTGAGCCTCGTCAAGTACAATCCCGAAGAATCCTTCAATGTACACATTTATATGATTCAATGGTAAGTGTTAATCGAGGATCAAGTAAACAAGCTAATCTGTTTTTAAAGACACCACTAGCTAAACGTGACTAGCATTTAGCTTACCAGTTTTACATGCAGTGTAAGGAGTTTGATTTTAGCGGTGAAGACAATTGTCAAGCAACTGAGCTATTAGTGTTTTTACAGTAAATAGTTGAATAGTTCGTCATGTGTATATGTTACGTGTGCTTGATAAGTACTTATAACCTAATGGACAGTGAGTTAGCTGGCTGATTTATTAGCTTCAGATCGTTCCGTTTCATTGTTTAGAAATAGTCATTTTACGTATCCTGTCTTTTATATTTGTCAGTTTAAAATAACCCGTGTGATTATTTACAGATTTTGTGTTTTCAGCGCATACTAACGGTTTAACCATTAATCCATAATCAAGTGTTTTTGTAGGACTGTTCATAGAAAAAAATTGCTCACTATAATATGTAAAATATTCTGTCGATAGTAACTTTAAGTGTCCATCTGTGTAATATTTCATTGCATTTGTTTGTCTTTAGGAATCTGAAACTGGATGACACTATCATCATGCCATCAGCAAAGGTGCTGAAAAATGCCCAGTACATGGAACTAGGCAGTTACCAGTACTGGCCAGTTCTGGTTCCCAGAGGAATCCGTCTGTACACATATGAGCAGGTCCCTGGATTTCTAAAGGAAAATCCCTATATCACAGATGGTTACAGAGCCTATCTGAACTCTAGACTGTGCATTAAAAGGTGAGTACTATTAAATTCAATTTAATTCCTATTATTGCATTATTGCAAAATGGGCTTTACAGAAAAAACATTTTAGCATAAAACAATAAAGGCATTAAACGGAGAAGATATAAGAGTAAAGTGAATCTAGACAGAGGGAAAAAAAATTAGACAAAAGATACAACAATGCAACATTGTGAAAAGCATTGTAGAAATACATTTGAATCTGAATTGAAATAAAAAACAGTAAAGATAAAAAGTTTAATACAAAATACATTTAAGCATAAAACAGTAAAAACAAAAACAACAAAGAATTAAGCTTCACTCACTACAGGTTTTTACTAATCTCCATACAACTTTATCTTTTGTCTTTTAGTAGCATGCTTAGGGAAACATTTCTTTGCATAATTTAAGAATGATGTAATAAAACACCATTAGATAAAAGGATAGGCGCACCTGTGATTAAAACCTGTTTTATTTGTGTTGTAGTCTTTTCATTCTGTCCAATGAGACGGTAAACATCTGGAGTCATCTTCTGGGATTCTGCCTGTTTTTTACACTGGGAGTTTATGATTTGCTAGCTGTGCTGCCTGTCTTAGGAGCTTCCAGGGAGGACTATGTCATCTACTCTATTGGCCTTTTCTGCTTCCAGGTATGTCCATGTTTTTTTTTGTTTACATTGTATTCTCATATATTGCTTTAACTGGATTAATATAAACTGGATCTCAAGCACATCAACAGCTGAGGTGACAGTCAAATGATCTCAAACCATGTTTGCTTGTTTGGATTAACTTGTTTTTATAACTTAAACTGATCTTAGATCAGTACTCTTAATGCGTAAGTGCTTTGTGATCATTGGGTAGCATACTTCCCACATTTCCTGCTGCTAGGGATTAGAGTTGAAAAAGTTCTTTTGATTTTATCACAATTTAAACTCAGATCTGTTATAGGCCGCTATCATGTCATTGGTAATAGATGGAAAATAGCAGCTTCTATCCTTGGCAGCCATTCTCTTAAACATTAAGATTCAGTAAAGTGCCTCTGCTTCCATCTTTGCTAATTTTCCCATAAAGATATAATTAAAGACTCATTTGTTTGGCTGTATAGATTCATCATGCGTGTTTAGCTGTTGTCTTTGCATATATGAATCTCAGTCACTCTACTGGTGCTATAGTCTACAAAAGTGTTGTGTGTCTCAATTCTTCTGCTCAGGTGTGCATGCTGTGTTCTGTGGGCTATCACGTGTTCTGCTGTCACCGTTCTGAAAAAAACACCCGCCGCTGGATGGCGTTGGACTACGCTGGAATCTCTATTGGAATTATAGGCTGTTACATTCCGGGAGTGTTCTACGCCTTCTACTGCAATAATGTACGTGCTGCATCTGTGACAGAGGGGGCCGAGCTGCTCTGTGTGTGGGTTTTGTGTGTGTTAGGAGGGTTTGGTGATAGTGGACAGGGGTAGATTAATTAGGTAGCTTGAGGTGTATCATCCCACAGTGGTCTCCAGCAGCAGATGGTTGGCCTGCTTTTGTTTTGGGCATATGTTACCTGTGCAACAGATACAGAGCAAGAGTTCACCTGTTCCTGGGGAGAACAGTCTGGTGTGCTTGTGTGCTGTGAATACTGTAAGAGTGTTTGTTTTAGAAGAATACCACTATGTGACTGTGGGGAGTTCAGATGGAATGAACATTTCTTTGTATTTATTGCAATACACATATACTTTTATCTATTCAGCAGATGCTTTTAATCAAAGTGACATATAAGCAACATATTCCTCGCATATCTTAACATATTCCACACATATCCTAAACTATTCCACAAATATCCCAACAATTTAATCATAAACACATTAGAAGTGCACGCATTAAGATGTGTAACATGTTGATATTCCATGGAGATTACTGTAGCACTGTAGGACTTTATTTCTCTCTTCTTGTCGGTTTACACAATGGACCCCCTGCAGAGTCGCTTCATACTGCCTGCATGAAACGATGAGGCGCTGCTTGGCTTCGAATCTTCGTTTCAAGCAAATATGGAGTGGAGATTTTGGTGAAGTTTTCTGAAAACTTGGATCTTGGATATCCTGAGCAAGCTGCTTGCTCTCGTCCCCTTTCCTCCCACTTGCTGTTTGCTGAGCGCCACCGCTTTCTGGCCACGCTGCTCCACATGGTTCTCCCTACATATTGGAAGTGCTGGCTTATTGTGCCCCAGAATGCGGCAGAAATCTGCTCCAGCACAAAGCAGATGGCCGTGTTCGTGGACCCGCTCAGTCACTCCTGTTCCCCACCATATGACATTCACACGTGGGTGAGCCATCGCCACTCTCCCCCTGCCAAGTGTTTAGCTTTGCTTTTTGGATGACTACTCAATCAGCCAAGTGCCCCAAGAGAAAGAGAGACTTTTTGCCGATGCTTTTTCTTGCTTTGGCTTCTCTGCTGCGGAACAAGTGAAATTTATTTACTCCTCTATAGAGGAGATGTTTTGTCTGTCTGTATTGTGAGCAGTAAGATGGCTTCCGTGGGTTCATGGTTCAGTTGGTTCAAGGCAAGCTAGCGATTGTTTTGTCTGATGTGTGTGCAGTACTGGCGGCAGGTGTACCTGGTAACCGTTCTGGCCATGATGTTGGCAGTGTTCTTCGCCCAGATACACCCTCATTACTTGACCAAGAAGTGGCAGCAGCTACGCTCAGTTATATTCTGTGCTGTGGCAGGATATGGCCTGATCCCCACCTTTCACTGGATCTGGCTCAGCGGAGGTTTCGGCACAGACATAGTACAGGTAAGATTCCTTCAATCAGATTAACTTCTCCTAAATAATACAGTATTGTCCAATGCCCTCAACCTTGTAAATAAATGTATTAATTGACAAAGGAACATATTTACCAGCCATTTGTTCTTTGTTTTAGGAATTTGTTTACAGAGTGCTGATAATGTACATCCTTGCTGTAGCTGCTATCATTTTCTATACGTCCAAGGTTCCAGAACGCTATTTTCCAGGTACAGGTTCAGTTTATGTTGACAGTTTCAGGTGATGTCTGTGCCGTTATGCAGAACTCAATATGACATCCTGTCATGAAAGCGGGTCTGCATTGCACATTTGTCTTTGGAAACTGTTGAAGTGGCTTAAAGTGGCTTAAGCCAAAGCTGCCTTAATTAAATTGACTCACACTGATGGTACAGAACCAAAAAAAGTTTAAGCTCTTTTTGTGATCTCTAGGTCAGCTGAACTACCTGGGCTCCAGCCATCAGATCTGGCACATATTGGTGGTGCTTATGTTCTACTGGTGGCATCAATCTGAACTTTTCTTAACCAGCTACCGTCACTCTCATCCTTGCCCAGACCCTCATCATTCCTAGAGAAATGGACTAGTGTCACCACTGAAGACTGTTGTTTACTGATTTAAATGATACTTAAGCTTGAGCACATTCACTGGTTTTGGAATGTGTTAGCAAGGTGTTTTTTTATTGTTGGCTATTTTGACAGACTTTTAATAAAATTTGCTTAAGTGCCTAGCTGTTTTATTTTAAATAGTTTTAAATTAAAGGCACAATGTGGTATAAAACTTTTTTTAATTTAAGGTAAAGCACCATTTCACAGCATCTTTGTCTTAGGAACGGACTGGCAAAAAAAATGTACTTTTGTGTCTGTGCTTGGTTAACACGCAGTATTTATGAATAATATGGGGACAATGATCCATGATAGCTAAGCATTCAGTATTATCTGTTCAATACTATTTCAGTTTTAAATTTTTGTATTTGCACAGTACAGTTCTATATACAAGCAGTATCATTTGGATCTTTGGTAACATTTTTTTTTTAATATGTACACTACATAATATTTAAAGTCTTGCAACAAACTATACCAAAGAGGTATGGTAGGGCTTGCTTAGGATTGGTGAAATGTTAAAACACTGACTTGGACAGTGAAAGTATTTAATAGGTTGCTGCGTTTTGTGAGTATATTGGTGCAGGCAGATGCCTTTTCTAACCCTTTTCTTTGCTAATAGGCTTTGTTTGCTTTTGCTTATTACCGCAACTAACAATGGCAATTAAAAGTCTACAGGCATAATTTAAATGATGTGGGGTCAATGTTAAAGTTGAGGGATTTAACTTTCTTTTAAAACGTTAAGCTCATACTTTTTCCATAAGTGTTTTCTTTTAAAAAGGGCGGGTTGATATGCAAAGTTTGTCTTTTGTGTGTGCTGTAATTGAATCACGAGTGCATAAATTATGACTTCATCACATATGTTCCAGACTCTGAATAAATGTTCATTCTGTCCTTTTAAAACAATTTTGCTCATTCATTTAAAAAAATACATTAGCCGTTCATCGGGCCAAAAATAAAACTCAGGATGGTACAGTGGCTCAGTGGGTAGCACTGTTGCCTCATGGCAAAATTTTTCTGGGTGGTCTTTCTGTGTGATGTTCTCCATGTCAGTGTGGGTTTTCTGCAGTTTCCCCCACAGTTCAAAGACATGCAGGTTAGGTAAATTAGATATCGAAAATTGCCCTTATCTGTGTGCGTAACCTGCCCCCCGGGACTGTGAAGAGGACACAGGTTTGGGGATGAATGGATGGAAAATAAAACTGCTAATTTTCAAAAAAACTTTTTATTGCATTGTTAAAGACTGTAGTACTACATATTAAAATGTAAAAAATAGCAACTTGAAATGCTTAAAAACAAAAGAAAAAAAATGCTTTTTTTGGTCTTGAAGGTTATTAGCAATAGCCTAAAAGTTTCTTAAAAATGGACCTTTTCATCTTTCCAGTTCAAATGCAGTCCTTTTCATGTGTAATAACCTTGGTGCCCTTATGTCAACTGAAATTTAAAACCTATGACTGATACAAATATAAAATTGCATTGAGTACATTAATTCCCTTTCTGTGAAATGTCTACATATTCATGTTTGTAAGTTTAAGAACATACAGACACTGGAACATATCTGCATTATTTATGCTAACATTAAATAGATTTAGGTCATAGGGAATAATTATTACTATAAGAGCATAATTAATACAATGTGTTATAACAATATTGTTAAATGAACTGTAAGATGACCCTTATCTAGTGTGGTCCTAAGGTTGTAAAGGTCCCTTTCACAAATGCATGTAGAAAGAATATTGTCATTACATAAGGACCGAAAACATTTAATTCACCTAAAAATGTAAAAATATGCATAAAATTGTCTATGTAAATGACATTTTAAATGGAGAAGGCCAACATTTAGTTGATTCCATTGACACATATGGGCTACAACAGTCTTTGTGTATTTGAGGTACTGTAAAGCAGGGCAGGGCATTACCCATATAAGGCTTCATGGTGTTTAATTATTGTTGTTGGTAGATCATGTAGGAATTAGTCACATAAGGATTCTGGCCAGTTCAGTGGTCATTAATGGAGTACAAACTTGGTATATTGTCCTCCACAAAATTACACACCATTTATACAGAGCAAAGATTGTGCATTGTGATGCAGCACAAAAGGCTTTCTAGCGAGCAAAGGCAAAAGAATACGCTTTAAAAAGCCTATTCAAACCATCCATACACCACAGGTCTAAGTCACAAAAGGAAAAAGTTATAGCTGTCCAGTTAGGTATTAAAACACTTAAAAAACTATGAAAGTTGGATGTTATCTAATTTAAAGACCTATGTCCCAATTGGCTGCACATACACAGAGTTTACAGCATAAAGCTGCTGTCCATTAATTACATTTTAAAAAGACTTTGCATAATGTAGCAGTATATGTGTGTACCATCTCTGAACATGTGCTGGAAGACATTCACTGCTTTGACGGGAAAGGTGCAGCTCCAAAAGGGTCGAGATCCATTTGTGGGGTTTGTGGAGCTCCACTTTCAACAAATTCTGTAAAAGGTACAGCTCCAAAGTCATCCATCTTATTTCCATCGAATACACCATGTAGGGAGCTGGTCCTAGGTCTGCCAATAGCTGAACTGATCTCACTTTTGTTGTCTCCCAGGCTCTGGTGCTGACTATGTCGGCTGCCATCCTGTGGATGAAAAGGCTTGGCTCCAAATGGATCCAGCAAGGCCTCCTCAGGGGGGAGAGCAGCCCCTTTTTCCATCACCTCTCCCAGGGAAATACTTATGTTCTCTTTGGAGTCAGACGTACTAAGGAACTCGTTGCTGCTCTGGGAGTCCCTTCTGCCCAGCTTCTTGTGCCGTCGCACCCGTTCGGGGGTACGGAAGCTGGGCTTGTTGCTCTTCCTGCCACCAGTAGGTGTGCCATAGTGACGCTTCCCGTTATTGCCAACGGACTCTTGCTTGGTGCGCCTTTGCCGTAAGGAGAGTTTCTGAAGGTTGCGTTGCTTCTGTCTCTGTTGCTGAGGGCTAGCTGCTTCATCAAAAGATGCTTGGTCAAAAATATCCTCCTGATTTTTGGAGGTGGGTATTTCGTGGCTGGGCTGGAAAGGCGAGAAGCCAAAAACATCCACACTGTCAGGAGAAACAGGTGGCGTCTGGCCGCTGAGACCATCCCCACTCTTACTGGACTTGGAGAGGTTTCTGTTGAAAGGAGCTTTGGTGAAAACATCAATCTCTTCCACTGCATTCTCCTGGCTTGCCTGCCTAAAAGGGGCTTTGGCAAAAATATCTATGCTCTCTGGTGACATTCTGGGCTGACCACTGCCAGCAAAAGGAACAGCACCAAATACATCCACAATGCTTGCAGCAGGCAAGGTGACACTTGGCGAATTAGATGGAGCAATCACACCGGTTCCAGATTCAGCTTTCACAACTTCTTTAGAACAAACTGCAGGTTTTTCCTCCAACGGCCCTCCTGACTGAAGCTGTGCTTTTCTAAGGTCACAGTCTGAATCTGAGCTAGGTTTGTCCTCCTCTTCTTCCACCTCTTCCTCAGAGTCCATAAGTAATGGCCTCTGACCCAGGTTTTCAGGCTCAGTGTCTTCATGTTCACTGTTAAGACCTTCCTCTTCTTCCACCTCCTCGTCTTCGCTGCTTTTGGGAGAGGGCGGGTCAGACTCAAAATCGCTATCAGATTCCTGTCCAGCTTTCTGAGGCAGTAAACTAGTGGAGCTACTTTTTTTCACAGGTTTGGGTTCCTTGGCAGGTGTTAGGGTAGCATCTTGTGTGGCTGTTTGTCCAGGCACAGCAATATTGGGCTTCTCAGCGGGACCCTCTGTTTGCATACCAGCTCCTGAAAAAGTTAATACGTTGAAGAAGTTAAAATGAATATTATGTAATTCACTTCATAAACACAGACAACTCAAATGAAAGCTACAGAAGGAACAAACTTACAAGTGTGGGACAGCAGTCGGGGTGATGAATCCCAACAACACAATACAATTCCATCACATCTATAATTGCAATTATATAACTAATAAATCTATTATTATATAGGTCCTTTTGCATGTAATGATTTGTAGGCTTATGCAAATTACATAGAAAACTACATAATATTTGGTTAAAAACTTGCAAAAACCTTGCCTGGTCAAAAAAATCCCCCAAAAATACAAATTATTAACCTCGGGAAAGATAAATTTTTTTTTGATAAATTTGGACTGTTGAAAAGGACATATATTTAAAATGGATATGGACCTGTCTATGGATGTTTTTGGATGAATGTCTATGGATGTTTTTGTAGATGATTATCAAAGACACAGAAACTGCGATGAAACAAATACATAAATAATTTAAGCTAATATAACTTGCCACCGCGCATAACAATATTTGTCAACATGTATAATTATCGCATTATTGCTAATTTCAAAAGAGTGAAATTCTTAACATGGCTAGAAATTGCCATCCTCCCCCTGCTGAGCAATGAGAGATGCAGATCTGTTATCATCAAATCTATCCAAACTGGCAGAATAAGACATACAATTAGCCAAATTCTGCATTAAGTCCAAAAATATATAAATAAAACAAACTTTGATTAATTAAACAACAACAAACAACAACTACTACTATTGTTGTAGTAATAACAATAAAATATATGCAAGGATTAGGGCCGAGTAAAGGGGTGTGAGCGTAGCAAAAATAGTAAGGGGGAAAGAAATTGTAGTGATTTATGAAGATGTTTGAAGCTTGGACGAGAAATTGTAAGACAGCATCTGCTTAGACTGGATTATAACGTATCTAATCACGCCCACCATTTGGAATACAATCCTAGCATAATGGAACATCCTTAATCATATAAGAAGATCCCAACCAGACGAAGAAATTTATTGAGTGTTCTTTTCCAGGCCCATCCGATTACATCCTGATGCCAGCTTTTGGAAAAATGCCCATTACATGTAAAAAGGATGCCCAGACCTTTGCATGCTTTGGTTGAATATGGAACTTAATAGAAATATCATATTGCTCTGAAAAGCCGCATATCCATCTGAGGGATTACTCAGCATCTGCTGAGCTGGGTGAAGGAGGTTCTAAGCTGATTGTCTTTTTTGTCTTCACAATATATGCAAATGATGTAGGAACAGGGGTCATGCAGTCACAGTAAGCTTTGAAAGTTCATTTTGTCTTACCTCACATGAGCAAGTTCTAATCCTTTAGAAATAATAAATAACCTGTTTCTAAAAGAGAATCCGCTGTTGCTCGTCGCGCGGCTGGTTACTACATTAACTTTAACAAACATAGAAAAGATACTTTTTATCTCGTGTTGCAGCGTCGCATTTGGTTAGGACAAGACCAATGTCCTAACCATTGGTTGGTGTAAGACCAACTGACTGCCCAATCATGTTAATAATAATAATAATAATGGACTTAAGCACAAAAATACACAAAATTTCAGGAACAACAACTGCATATAAATTGGTCGTCATTCTTAATCATGCTTTAGACTGCTGTAAAATGTATTCTGTTTTTTCAATATTGGTCATAATGCAGCCCAAGAAAGCATTTCACTTACAATCAGACAATAAGACTCATTAATATTTCATTTTAGGCCATAGATATGAACACTAATGCTGAACCCAGAGGTGAAATAAAACAATTAACAGAAGTTAATAATAATAAGTACTGACTTAGGCTTTGTCCATAAAATATATAAATTTACCACGCATGACATATTCTAATATAAAGCTTTGAAATAAAAAAATAAAACTTCAGATCAATTTGACACTTTTCCTTGATAAGGATATTATATATATATATATATATATATATATATATATAATTTGAAATATTAGACAAAGACAGCCATGCTATTATATAATAAAAGAGAAACATCTTGCTTTTGTGGTATAAAGGTGGAAGACATTGGAATTTTACTAAACAAAGCATTAGTCAACAGCTCCTGAAACATACTATAACAAAAATCAACAAATATATCATTGCTTTTAAATAAGCTTTATTTATAATTAGCATTTTAAAAAGAAACATTCAGTTATACATTATGATACATAAATATTTACATCAGTCTGTCAATTCAAGACATTAACAACTTATGCAACTGATGTTGTATGTATGCATGTGTGTACAGATGAGAGGTCACTGAGGAATGGTGGAGCTATGAACTTCTGTTCCTCTACATCATTCTTTCTAAAGAAACATAAGCAACATAAACACTGTAGTAAACAGCTAAGACTTGTACCATGATTTCTGGGGCACCATAAGATTTGGGATGAAAGCTGACCGTATTAAGGAAGAAATCAGTTTCAAGATGCTAGTAAGAAATACTTTAAAAACGTAACTTAAGCCTCCATTTTATATGCTAGTGGATTTGATAAGATTCTCAACATGCTAATAGTTGTACTGCCTGCACTTGCATAGTACACAATATGGCTCAAAACTTTAATACAATTAAAGTGATTTCCTCACACAAATCTGTAATATACTGTCCACCAATATCCCACTCAGTCAGGATTTCTTAAAATGAATGGCTGTCTTTATCTAATACAGAATGGTAACATGACACATTTGAATTTTAAATAAAACAATACAAGTAAATAAAACAAGTGTTAACAGAGATGTTCTAATGAACTCAAATTAGAACTTGAGTGGGTGATGAGATGAATGAATACATAAAGATTAAGAATCCAGAACAGGGATTCACTAAACTTTATGATCAACTTACCGTTGAGAAAATAGCGTTTCAGTAAGCATTATGGCAAGCCCTTATGTAAACCCCTTCTTCATGCACGCACTGACAATGAACCGATGTGACATTTGCCATTAATTAAGGCTCAGTGCTGCCATTATGAATGAGAGCAACAATGGCATGAAATAGATCTGTGGTGTAGTTGCTAACATGTAAAAACACTCATACATTCTTTAACAGCGTTTTCTATGGAAAACATTATCCGTGACCAGAAAAAGTTCTAGCATAAGCTACATAATAATAAGACATCAAATTATGCAAGGGTAAATGCACGAAGAAATGGGGCTGCCAACTCTAGTTGCTTCTGTAGATGCAACAGTTCTGATTATTCGGCTAACCTCCCTCCAAGTTAACCTGCCAATGTTCCCTAAATTGGCAATCTAAAGTATCTTCACAGTAAATTATAGGAAGGAAAAGCAAGGCTCAATGAGGAGTTTAAAGCCAACTCTAACACTGGAGAGAGACTTGTGTTAAACTCCACAAAAAAATTGGCATGTTTACAAAGTAAACAAAGTAAATATGAAGATCGCTGCAAATTTTCTATCATCTGAGGTCCATAAAAATTGTACCTGAGAACTTTTGGCACTCAATGTTGCTATCAACAACTTAAGCACAAAGTGTAGCTAACTGATCTGGGAAGAATAAAAAAAATGAGTTAGTGGAAAATTAGGTCGCTCAAGAATTTGCAAAGCTATTCTCTCATGCCAACCTGATGCCTTTTACCAAAACATGTAAATGCCAAAAAAAATGAAAATAATGGAAACAGAATGAAAATTCCCTTAAAATGTTTTTATCAACAAAACCCACTTTCTTGCTATGCTAAATTTCAAATAAGTCACTTTGGGTGGCTGAAAAATGTGCAGAAACGATTAGTAAATGTTAGCCTTGGCAAAGAAAATTAACTAAACTGACAATGCAAAGTCCAAAGTACAATTCACACTTATTCACACTTATATAATTGGAATTTGGATTAGACTTATACATAACGCAGTAAAAATGCACAAACAAGCCCTATATGGCAGAACAAACAATTAATAGGTTAAAACTGTCCCATTAATAAAAGATAAAGCAGGTTTGAAAAGTAAGAACACAAAACAAAAATGAATTTCCCAATATGTTTTAAAAGTACTCAGAAAAACAGAAGTCAAAGCTTTAAAAAATTTATAACAAAAAAAAAAAAAAGTACAAAAGGGCACCAGCAACAAACATAGAGGTGCAACATAGCCATAATTTTGAGAGCTTTAGTGAGGACAAATCCCTAAGAGAGAACAACATGTAAAGATATATCTTGTTAGTATATATCTCTTATAGTTCTTATGTGTTTGTACTATATTTGTAGTCTGTAAATTTAACCTCTATTTCTATGTTTACATTTTGCTATTTAATATCTCTGGCCTTTTAGGAGATATTAAGTACGGTATATTTCTAAATCTATGTGTATACCAGATATATATACTTATGCTAACCTTATTATATGCTTATTATACTATATGCTTAACTTGTCTTGTATACCTAATGATTTTTTGAAGGCAGAAAACAGTTTTAAACACACATTATTTATTATTTATCATTATTTAACTGATGAAAAGGCTGCAGCTGTCTAAATGTGTCTGTTTAAAACTGATTAAATGGCAATTAGCATAGATTTTGTTAGCCACTCGGCTCCAGGTGTGACAATGATTTGCGGCTGTAGATGCCACATTCAGTAACAGAAAGGGACTTGGGGAGAAAAGGAATAGGGAAACACAGAGATGAGAAGAGAAATAGGGGCTTTGGTGAGGGTCCTTTGAGAGCCGGCTGCTAGAACTTGCCTGCGTTGCCCAGGAAGGGCACAGAGCCAAAAGGATCCTCAGGCAGCGAAGGCTGCAGTACAGGCTGCTGTCTGTCTATACTGGTGGACTCCATGCTGACAGATCTCTCTACTGGGTTTTCTGAAGGGAGGAAGTTAGACAAACAGAAGGTGTTAGCGTGGGAATATGGAAGGGTTTTTGCGCCCTCTGCTGGAGAGGGTGAAGAATAATATAACATTTGGGAATTTGGTTTGGAAAGCGCTGCGATATTTTCATTATCTGGATTTACAAAAAGACACTTGCTTGCTCTGAGAAGGTCAAACTCTCGATCGAGAAGCTCTTCCTCTGTGAGTTTGGAGAAGTTGTCTTCTCCAAATGGGTTCCAGCCAGACATGTCAGGAGGGTTGCTGACAGTCTGGGGTGGAGGGCTCATCACTTCACCAGTGGACACAGGATGTCTACTACCACCAAAAGAAAAAGGCAGGCATTGTAGTTAAGATTCATTGAGCCAATATATCATGAGTTACAAATGCTGCATAAGTATGACGATTTACAACATACGCTGTAGGGTTATTCAAACCACCTAACATTCTTTTACTTATTCTGCTGCGAAGCTCAGTGAACAAAGCATCAAAAAGACAAACTAACTGGTGCTCTAGTAGCGATTTGACTGTTAAACTGACAGATATGACAGCTAAACTGAGTGTGTTGTAAAGTACACGCGTAATAAACTTCAAGGTGCTCACCTAATGTTCGCAAAGGGGGTTTCAACTGGGGAAGGTCCGGCAGAGTTATAGGGGCCCAGATGGCCCTGGAACTCCAGAGGGGAGACATAGGGAACCTGCTGGATTTGGGCACACTGCTGCTGGGAAAAGGCCTGCTGGTACTGCTGCAACTGTAAGGAGAGAAGTAAGAATTTCAATGCAGAGCTTGTCATGCTAGTATTTAATTAAAGTAATTGCATTAAGATTTTTTTAAAAATAAAAATAAGAAAGTGACATGTATTTGTCAGTTATGGTTACCCATAACTGAAATGTGACCTCTGCATTTAACCCATCCTTCGTGAGGAGTGAACACACACTGCAAGTCGTGAACACACACACACCCGTAGCAGTGGGCAGCTATTGCTGCAGCGCAGCCCGGGGAGCAATCGGGGGTTAGGTGCCTTGCTCAAGGGCACTTCAGTTGTGACCTGCCGGTGCTGGAATCAAACCAGCAACCTACTGATTACAAGCCCGACTCCTTAACCAGTAGACCACAACTGCCCCACTAAAAACTATGCAAAGTATTGTATCATGGCTGGAATTAATATTTATAGTTGTTAAATATTTATAAATATACAGGTTGTGTGTATTTGCAGCATGAGCCACGGATTTGTCAATTGGCCTCGATATCATTTTTTTCTAGAAATGCACTTTTTTCCAGATATTTTTTTTCTAGAATATGCTATTGACACAAACACACACATGCATATAATGAAGAAATGTGCATTTGACCAAATGACCAAACAAAATTACTTTTTTCTCATGTTTGTTCCCGAAGGTACTGCCTATTTCACTTCACCTTTCTACCTTAACATACAGAAAACTGTGTTTTCAACATGACCATGAGAACACGGGGAAATAGAAAGAAGCACAGACAGACAGAAAGTTCGCCACAGAGGCCTACAGTGTATTTCCCTACAGTGTAATTGCTTCATATGTTACGATTTAACACAGAGAACCAGCCGATTTCACCGCCCCATTCAATCCCCTGATGGGTTTGCATGGAGCAGATTGCATCTGAAATTAAACAGATGGTAACCATTCGCTGGAAAACGAGCTATAAATGGCTCCGCCTTAACATTATGTATTTAATGAAAGTCAGTTAGCAACATTTCCTCGTTTAGCATAAATACATTTCAATGAAATTATCGACAGTTATGACTGGGCGACATTCACTTGGACAGGAAAATGGTCTGGCACAGAAACCCGTTTCAGTAAGTGAGGCCAAATTAGCATTTAAGGCAAAGGCGGTTTAATTTCAGACTTCTGCGAAAAATGATTAATTAAAATACAATACGAGATAAACCTACTGACATTCACAGAGATGCTAAAGTTAAATTTGAAAAAATAAAAACACCATTTCCATCTTGTCGAGTGCTATGTGTTACAGTGTTAATTTTTTAATTTCTTCACAAGGTTAATTTATAAAGAAAGCCCTCTTCTATTCAGCCGTATTGCCCTTGGGAAAGCATCCATTAAAAATCTGGCAGTTGCTTCTTAAAGAAGGAAAGGAACAGGCCTGCCAGTGATGTGGCAGGTATGTGAGGGATCTCACCAGGGCAGTGTAGTGAGCCTGCTGTTGCTGCTGGCTTTGATATATGGGCTGCTGCTGCATCATCATCTGCTGCTGAAGCATATGCTGCTGCTGCATCTGAAGACTCTGCTGCATGGCTTGATGATACTGAGAGAGAGAGAGTGACAGTCGAATTGTAAACACTAGCAATTAATGTAAGTTACACACACACGCATGTATATGTGTATATATGTGTGTGTGTATATATATGTATGTATATGTACACACACACACACACACACACACACACACACATACATATATATATAGGGTATATATAAGGTTGCGGGTTTGATTTCCATGGAACACATGTACTAAAAAACTGTACACCTTGGATGCACTGTAAGTTGCATTAGACAAAACTGTCTGCTAAATGCATAAACGTAAATGTTAATCATCTTTTTGTATATATGTACAGATGCTTTGGCAATATTGTATGTAAAACAAACTGAGAGAGAGATGGACATTGTAAAGTGTGTGGGAGTTCAATTTTATGTTTTTTGTTTTGGTGTATTCTTTTTGTTTTGGTTTGTTTTTGGAGTGACAATGCTGTCAGAGAGTTTAAAACCGTCACATAACAACTTGCATTTATAGTTTAAGGGGGTAGGCAGGGTCTTTTGACAGTAGGAATTTAAACAAGCTGACAAAGTTATAACAATACTGTCTGTACAGCCAGCATTTTGAAATTCAGAGTCCAATTTCTGTTACTCAACAACCAGATGTGTTACTTGTTAAAAAAAACAGGCCTTGAAAAATTCAAATTGTTATTCTCAGATGACCACCAGCTGTGGCCTAACAATAAAACTAAAAGCTCCACAGCACCACCTATGTGTGTAGCGCTGCAATGACATGACATAATTGTGGAAAAATTCACTAAGAATTTCTTATGTTAAATGTATCATAAAATCTATTTATTTGCCCACATTTCCTCTTTTACGTTCCAGATGTACTTTAAATATACATAATGAGATTCACTGCACAGCATTTTAGAACTCATTCTAAGGAAACTTCCTCAAACAGAAGAAGGTCATTCCTTATAAACCCTACGAGCATGTTCAACAAGCCTACTATGGAAACCTAAAAATGTCTTCTACATTGTGTTTATTATATGTAAACAATACAATCATCATGTTTAACAACATTACAATGTTTTCTCCAAACAAGAATCAAGTGACACTCACAACAGGTCACGCGTTAATCCAAAATGGTTTGATGCCACTGAGATCTTCTGCAAACATTTAACTGGAAATTATACGAGTGTTCCTGTTTTTCCAGTTTTTGTGTTAGTGAAAATAAAGAACTGTAGGAAAATCTTACTGTGACTTTCAGGAAGACTTTTAAATAAGACCTGGTGTGTGTTACCTAAGACACTCATTACCTGTTGCATGTACTGTAGCTGCTGTGCGGTGACTTGTTGATGGTGGTGCTGCATGTTGTGTTGTTGCTGCTGTTGTTGTTGTTGATGATGTAGCTGTTGTAGTCGGAGGTCTCCAGGCTGCAGCTGCTGTAACACTCTGTTCTGTTGAGTGCTGCTTGCTATTTGCATAGCCGACTGCTGGCTATTTCCAGGAGCTGAGAGAAGAACATACAAATGCAAAGCTGATTTCTCAAAACAAAACAAAAAAAATAATAGACACCTCTTCTAGCTTTCCTTTTCCTCACCTTTCTGGCCGTTGCTAACCGTACCGGAGGGTACAGTCATTTTCACAGGAGTTACAGAGCTGGACAAAGGCAAAACATTGTTTGCAGCTTTTGGTCTTTGTCTGGGTGCTATTGATGTTTCTGTTGGTCCAACTGAATCTGTTATTCTGAAAAGAAATCCAATGTAAGAGAAGGTTACTTATGATGTTTTGCATTCAAGTACTCTAAAATCTGAAATTCAAATTCACTCACAAAGCTTTATTTACATTACCTGGCTTTTGTCTGGCTCTTCTTAGCAGCAATATCACTAGCAGTGAGGGGCTCCGGCAATGAGGTGGGAAGGGGGGAGTTCTGTATTGCAGAAAACAACATTCATTCTTAATGAGTTCTGACTGATAATTCTTCCAACCTAATGAGAAAAGCAAGAATCACTCATCTTTTCCTAACCTACGTGGAGTAACTTACAAAAAGATTTGGCACTGGACACTCCTTTCCAGCTAACCGAAAGGCAAAGTAAGACACTTGATAAATGTCAGGTCTCTTTTCTTGATCGGGCTCCAACATGTATCCTGTAAAAAGTGCAGGAAAGTTAGAAGAGGTGTGAAGTCATCTGATTCTAAGTGCCAAACATAATGAAAAGCACTCAGAATCTATAAAGCCTATGTACAGAAAGAGAGCAGAGCAGAATATACGGTTGCAAATGAACTATTAAACATATGAGCATGCAGCACCTCTGAACTACCAGAGGGTGGTGCTATTGCTTAATAAATGATTATTTAAACTCATAAAACTCCACAGCCCTCATATGTTAAGCAATTTTCCACAAAATAAATCATTCCACAAAATCATTTTCAAATCTCCTGGGAATCTCTGAAAGCTGCTTACTGATTAAACAGTGCAACTTAGAGGAGAATTTTGAACCATCCGGAACAGCAAAGGTTCCATCGCATATGGCAACTTGACTCTCCCCAAATGGAAGTGTGAAGAAACACAGCTTGTACAACAAGCATCCAAGCGCCTGAGAGCAGAAAGGGACAGAGAAAATGAAAGAGAAAACAAGAATTTGTAATTACACTTAAGTCACACCACACATTTAATTCAATTACAATAACTTGTAATATGGTTTCATTGGTCAATTGATGAAATACAGCACTGTGACAACACTTGTGGGGCTGACAGCTGCTCTGAGATGAATTCTTTCTATTTTTAAAAGGAGCAAATGGACAGGAAGTTTTGTCATACGTTTCCTCTTCCTACCCGAGCATGTTCTGACACGATGACCATGAACTGCCACCATCTGCTTCTGCACTAGTGACATCCATCACAAAGAAGAATTCTCTCAAAGGTTTTCTTTGCTGTCCTAATGGTCGTGATTTGTTCAGAAGGAAGAGCTATGAAATCAGGCTAGTCTACTTCTTTCAAACATGTAAGAGTTAAAGAGGAAGTTTGCCTTCTTGAGGCCCTCATTCCTGTCTTTACAACACAGCCAGAAATCAGGAAGCTACAGCCGATCTTTTATATACTGCTTTTCATCAGCCCCATAGGCACATAACACCACTATTTAGTTGCAGGAAAGTGTTTAACCCATTGAAAGCATCTTGGCCATTACACATCCTATAGAGTCTTAATAAAGGCTCAGCAAGCAACATATCAAATTCTAAAGTGTTTGTGTTTAGAATCAACAGTCATTTTCATACCCCACCAAACACAAATTTAAAACACTGATGTTTAAAAAAAAACAACTATTGTAATTGTTGTGACTTGGTATTTGTTGGGGCAGTGTGAAATAACCTCTACAAATATAGATACTTTGGAATGTTACACAGTGTAACACAGATCACATGGAATGTTACACAGTGTAAGTTATAAAACCAACTCGACTCATTTCCACATCAGTGCATCCTGATACATTGATTTTTTACACTGATGCTTGATTTTTTTTATGAACCGAAGCAACATCTACAACATGGTCCTATTGTAAAAACATCTACAATAGGGCCAACTTTGAAACAGAGCCAGGATTTGAAGGACGTCTGTAAAGCACACCACTGGGAGCACTTATTTATGGAGGAAACTGGTCTGGCACATGTGTCGTGTTAGGCTGACCAAACTAGCTCTTTAGCATGTCTGTCTGTATGTGTGTGTGTGTGTGTGTGTGTGTGTGTGCATGCGTGTGTGCGAGACAGAAAGAGAGAGAGAGTGAAGAGAGGAAGAGAGGGAGTGAAAGAAGGAACAAGAGAGTTTGAGTGGGTGGGGTGAGGGAGACAGAAAGACTGGCAAGAATTTGAGTTTGTGCCCGAGTTTAGTGCCTACCCAGATATCAGCCTTTGTAGTGATGGCTTTCCCTTGGTACAGGTTAATCATCTCTGGGGCACGATATGAAAGAGTTGTGTACCTAAGCAAAGGTATTGAAAACAATGGAAGGTTAAGAAACGTTTCCTGGCAGCAAAAACGAGCAACAAAAAATGTTAACAGGTTTAACACACTTTATAAGAGGATCGGCAAAATTTATTATATAGGCAAAATGTAAATTTACTGCTTGTGTAAAACAAAGGGTCATTGTATCACTGTAAGCAGGACAGTTAAACCTTGGATAGGGCTTTCTCTGACGGGATTCTCAGCCATAATTTTGACCATGACATGTTTTAGTACACCGTTCTTGCAATCTTATACTCCCAGCTCAAGGATACAAAATTAAGCTGTATACTTTAGATCTTCGAGGTTAAAAAAAACAAAATAAATGTAGTTAATTGTATTATTTACAGCCACATCTCACAGTGTTTGAACACTGAAGTTAAAGCAGTTTTGAAAAATAAGTCTCAAAACCCTTTTGCTCCATTCACAGCTACTGACAAAATAAATATTTTACTACAAATTATTTCATAGAAGAGATGAAGTGATATGAAAGAAGTCACATGGCATACTGCTGTGTAGCACATGGATTGTCTGCAGTTATTAACAAGTGGTATTTATACATGTTTGCACAGTTACACTTAAATATTGTGAATGCCATGACTGACCAATCAAGTTTACAAGAAAGCCAAAGGCAAAATCTCCTCTCAATGTTGTTGAAAGAATCTTACTTCTTGATCTCATCCTCCACAGCAGGTATTCCATCTTTATGTGGAAGCAGCACTTTATGTGTGGCACTGCCAAAGTCACACAAGACGTAGTGTCCCTGGTCATTCAAGAGGATGTTTTCTACCTGCCAACATACACAAACATTCAAACAGGTCTTTAATGAGCTCTGTTTAAAATCTAACTACATTCCAAAAAAAACAGATGTAGGTGAAAAAGAGGAAATGTAATCAAACACCATATTATGTGGATGTTCTGATGTTTCTAAAAATAATTCTCAGCATCTTCGGCATATAAATATCTGAACGACTGATGTGCAGAACTTCCTGCTTAAAGCTCAAAATACAAAAACGAGGAAGTAAACCAGCTGCAACTAGTTAATTTGGAACATCATGAACAAACATTTAAAGATTGTGTAAAAACAGATGCCCTTTAAAATAAAATTTGCTTTAATAAAAGCCAATTTGGACAAAAGGGTCTGCTAAATGCCTAAATGTAAATCTAATTTCAAATGTGCAATATGTAAACATGATTTTTAATTACTTTATAATTAAATTTGCTTCATAATACATAACGTCATTTTTATTATGTCTTGCTTTGATGAGCCACTGGTCCCCTTTCACATTCACTGCATGAAAAAGCCAAGACATGTAGCCATACAACTTCTACTGTGTTGTGCAAAATGTGTTTTAAAGGCATGAGAGTGAAAATATACCTTTAACACAAATCAGTAAACAATCAACTCTTTTCATGTTACAGTGTTCAATGATTGTCTAATTTAGACTGTGATTGGTTTTGACTGCTGGGTAAAGTATGCTTTGTTCAACGGCACCAGTGGTCTGTTCCCACAGTCTCCTGCCAAAAGGGTGGCAGTGCCTCTTTCAAACACTGCTGTTTTTCACAGACACAGCATAACAGGCTTGTTTTTGCCTGGGTTTCAGTAATGCTTTCCAATAATAACGTTTATGAGCAGAGTAATTGGTTTGGGAGATCATGTCTGTTATCAGTAATTTAAGCAGAAATGGTCAAGACACATTTCCCTAATCTAACAAGGAGTGTCCTAAATCTACCCTTCCAGTTAGACAAACCCAGCCAGACAAAAGAGAATCAGTGATCAGCCAGTGTGCCTTATTATGGCACTTGAGCAATTATGAAATCACAAAGATGAAAGCACAGGCACGTCTGTGCTCGTATCTACAAGCTTCGCAGACCTTTAGTGAAGCATTTAACTATCATCTGTACCCATATGGAATTGCTGTTCTGTAGTTGTCTGTAACATTGCTGAAACTGTATCTGTACCTTCAGGTCTCTGTGGATGATGGGAGTTTTGCACTGGTGGAGTCTGGCGACAGCTTCACAGGTGTCACAGAATATGCTGAGCACTTCCGCCTCCGTGAATCCTACATGCAGCCGGAGGTTCATCTGCTTCACCACTTGTCCAGCTGGACAACAAACATCAGTAGATCAACAAACAAAACAGGATCACCAGTTGAATTATGTGTCAGTTATGCTGTATTAACTGTAAACAACTCTCAAATGTTTTAACAATTAGTTACAAATTATGCAACAAACAGATAAAGTGTGATTCTAGCCTAAACTGAAACCATTCAGGTTAAGTTATGAAGACTGTAAGTCAAAAACTAAACATGTGATGCATGTAAAACTAAACAACCTCCTGTGATGCATGTATGAGCTTGCATCACATCACTGCATTAATTACAATTCATGTATATACACAGAGTATATATACACATTGTGCATTAAAGCTCTATTACCCTTGCAATACTCCATGAGAATCAGAACCTCCCACACACTGTCTCCTACCGCATTGGTGGTTGAGTCCAGGTACCGTACTATGTTTTTATGTCCTGACAATTCTTTCTGTGGAGGATATACAAAAACAGAAATTAAGACATCTGGCTCACTACTGCAGAAGAAAATTAAACACGAAGAGAAAGATCCTTCAACACATGAAACATCATCGTGACATTATGACTAATCTGATCTGTTGTTTGAACATATATAATGCTGTTATACAGCATTAATTATATGTATTGAACATGTGTGTTCTTGTAGCTCAACTGGTAGAGCATTGTGTTAGCAACTCAAAGGTTGTGGGTTCGATTCCAAGGAAACACAAGTACTGATCAAATGTATTCCTTGAATAAAAGGTATATAAGCTTTGGATAAAAGTGTCTGCCAATTAAATAAATGTAAATATAACTATACAAGATGGTCAAAAGTATGTGGACACCTAAATACAACAAAACATGCAAGTGTGCTTGTTAAACATTGCATTTTAAAACAAATGCAATGTTTAAAACAAAAAAATGTATACATCCCTTTGCTGCTACAGCAGCTTCAAATTTTATGGGAAGGCTTTCAATGAGCTAAAAAGTTTAGCTCTTGTTTAGATACTGTACAAAAGCATCAGTGTTTGGAGATGGGACCTGGCTCACAGCTGGTGTTTCAATTCAACACAAAGGTGTTAAATAGGACTGAAGTCTTTATACTTAGTAAACTATGTCTTTATGACTTTGCTTTGCAAACAGGGACATGCTGGAAACAAATCTCCAGATTTTGACTTCACTGTAATGCCTGGATTAGCGAAACCTGTTCATTTGAAGTGTCCACATATCTTTGACTGTGTATTGTACTATAAACCTCACTTTAAAACTCACCATAATCGTGATTTCCCGCTTGAAGATGTTGAGATCGTGGACATTATTCACATACATCCTTTTCAGGGCGCATCTTACACCACTGTGTGTGCGAGCCAGAAACACCATGGAGAAACCTCCTGCCATACAGTAACACAAAAAGAATAAAAACGGGTTAGTTCAGATGTTGATCAGCAGCTTGTCCACCGACAAACATTAAGCATATTTAACCAGAACTATTTTCATCCTTTTAAAATGGTTAAAAAGTGACTGTAAACTGCAGGGGCATTGTGACGTTAAACAACAACGGTATAAATTTTAAAATTAAATATAACACTTCATGATGTTATAAAACACGCATGCCTAAATTTAATATTTTATTTATTGAAAGGTCACAATATTATTTCAAATATTAGTGTGTACTAAGAAAGTTAACAGAGTTACATTTTTAGAAATGGCGTAGGGTATAATGTTCATTTTGAGTCTGAGCTGATTATATCACTGCCCACATCTCCTTTCTGAAGAACATAAAAAATTCCCTGAAGAAGATCTTTCAGTCTGTTGTAGTTTTCATTTTTGATCCCATTGAAAACTGGTGTGTAACTCATTTAAACATTTAACATGTTCTCTGCTGAAAGAACGTAAGACTTACAGAGTTTGAACTTTGCAGCAACCCGAGTTGCTGTTCAGGGGTCATTACACCCTCATGTCTTCCACTGTGGAAGTGGAACATGCAATAAACTGTGTAAAGCAATGAGGGTTGACAAACTGATCCCAGATACAAAATCACTTTAAAGTGAATCAACCAACTTAACAGCAAAAGTAACTGAAAATACAACTCTTTAAACAACTAACAATGCAATAAGGTCCAAAACGCTACACATTATAATATTCAGGCACCTATCTTAAGGTTTCAATCTGCAGTCAAGTGTGAAACTCAATGAAAGTGAGTATTGACTGCCTACCCTGTGGCAAGGAGCTCTGCAGCAACATGCAGCAGAGAAGAGCACCAGGCCTCCACAACACTTTTCCCATCGGTTCCAGGGTGAATGAATCCTGGCAACGTATGACTGGCAAGCCTTTTCTCATGCTGAGTCACAGAGCGTCCCACAGAAAAAGAGGGTGCCCTGACACAAAGGAGGACCCACAATGCCGTACTTGTTGCCTAACAAACTCATGCTTGTTTGGCCGCCCTGAACTGAAAATGTATTTGCATGGAGACCCACTAATCAGGAGGAAGCATTAAAAGACTTTACGTGAAAAATGTTTTAAGACTATGGATTAACTATATATGGAATCCACTTTTGTTTGTTAAAGTAATAAAGTTGACCACCTAACAGTTTTTGCTTTCCTTAAGTGTTTTGTTTCATGATTGTATTTCTAAAACCTGCAACACGTCAACCATCTACAACTACAAGTAGAGGTGTAACAATATTTAAAATTGCACCGAAAAACTGTGACACACCACCCATGGTACGTACAACAGCTGAGACAGTACATGGTGTACTCTCAGAGAATACACATGAGAGTACTCTCAGCTCCTGGCCTACTGTTGAGGTTGACCTCACTTTACCTTGTCACAAGTTATCTTCCTTGACATTTGGTTAAATAGTAATTAGTACACATGTATACATATATACCACCTATAGTACTAATACATACCCAATGCATATTACCAACAAAAAAACAACTGAATTGAGTGAAGCAGTTTCTCCTAAAAATGCAGGGATAGTTTGTAATGTCTTTTTACAATGACTCTGACAAGATTCATCAATTCCCACATCTGAGCTGGGAATTTCCCCTACACTAAAGTTACTGTCTCCAAGTATTATTAAAAAGCTGAAAATCAAGTAGGAAATCTGCGGTTCTTTACCGTTGTTGGTGCCATGCCATAAACCCTCCCCCCCACAGCAAACAGAACCAATCAAAACGTGGCTCTAAAATCATAATATGAACCGAACCGTTCCGCTGGTATATTATTACACCACTAACCATACGTGCAAGGTCTACTTAACATCCAGATACAGCAGGACACAAACAGGCTTCAACTAAAACGATAATTGCTCGGCCCTGTGCCTCTAGGGCTAATGCCCCCCTCTGCACCTACCCACCTTTCCCACTCCCCAGCTTTGAGTAACTCTCCCATTCATTCATTTAAAAAAAAGGCACTTCAGCCTACTTGATCAAAAAAAAAGGCCTCTGTAACCAGTTTAATCAGCTGCAGAAGTGGGCAGCAATGCATGTTTCTGTTATCAGTTTCTGATGCAAAGCTTATCTCTGTAGATTGTAATGAGTCATGAAATGCACATACATCTCTTTTGCACACTTATCATAAAGTGCAGAATACAGCACAATGATCTCAGCAACCATGTGCAAATCAAAAGTAGAATCAACAAAGTTCACATAGAAACCTCAGACAGTATACAGCATACAGTTTAGAAAGTGTGTCAGGGTTCACTATAGCATTGAGCAAGAATAGGAGAGCTCTCTGAAAGTTGCATACTGCTGATGACTAATACAGAGACAGGGAACAGTGTGAGGTTCTGTCAACACTAAAATGCTTCACCAGTGTTCAGTTTCACTAGATTTAAGAGGCTGCAGAGGTACAGAGGCACACAAAGTGCACACACTCCTGCTTCTTAGAGTTTTAACCCTTTATTTCACAAATTTGACTTGGTAACAAACCAATTTCCATCAATTATGCAAGCACATATGAAAAGAATGATGATAATAATAATTATGTTGCTTTGAATAAACCAATAAAAAGCTTTTGCTTGGTTAAACTATGTTTTTATACTGCTGTTTATTTCTTTGTATACTGTAAATTTTTGATCTGGAGAAACACCCTCAAAAAACGTTTTTTAAAGTTTTTTTTAACCAATAAAAAATTAATTTATGATTGTTTAATTAAATTTAAAATGTTGAAATATTTCCTAAGTTTCAATTTATTCTATCCATTTATATACACACTTTTCTTTTGTTGCACAGTGTACCTATGCACTCATACACAGCAAATGTAATAAAGTAACAAGTACAAGCACAGAAAGTCTTGAAACCACATGACAAACATGTTGTTTAAGCAGACTACTTTTGATCAGAAGCAGAAAGCGTAATCTTTAGTACTGATGATAAGTTTTATATGCCATAAAATTCTACTTATAATACTGGCTTAAATTATGCTGGATTGTTATTGATATGTAACCAAGTCAAGTGGTATTCTAACATACTTGTCAGTTATTTCCTCCCCTGCTCTAGAACAGTAGAAAGAGACAGATCATACATGTTGCCTCACAGCAAGAAGGTTCCTAATTCCTGCCAGGCTGAGCCAGGAAGCCATTCTGTGTGGTGTTTGCATGTTCTCCTTGGGTCAGCATGGATAGTAATGGGTTAAATGCAGAGGTCACATTTCTGGAATGGGTTACCATGTCTGACAAAACGTCATTAAAAAAAGAAAAAAAAAAGAAATAGATGTTAAAACAGATGTTATTATGACAACTTGACTATTACTGTATAATACTTTTATTGTCGCTGCTTGTCTCTACAGAAACTGCAAGTCACACATCATGCAAGAAGCTCCATGCCATGATGCATGGTAGTTAGCACAGCGCACATGTACTGCACAGAGAAACTTTTGCTATATACGAGCATAGTCAGTTCAAAACAGTGAATCAAATCAGACAAAAGTTTCATTTAGAAGTTTTAGCATATGAACAAACAACAATTTATGAAAAACAGCAAAACTAAAAAATTAGAAAGGGCAAACATTACTATGCAGTTTCTTTATATGTACGCTAGACTTACGCAAAACTGTGCATTGTTCTACCCATGGCACAGCATGGTGCTTCTCATCTGGTGTGTGACTTCAAGCAGCTTGCATTCTTTACATCACTTGCAATCTATCCAATGCATTCTTGAGTCATTACTTTTCTGGCTACTGACAGCACTCACGTTGATGATGCAAACGTACCACGGTTCAGAGCATTCAATTTAAAATGTTTTTATCTACCACATATTGAAGGTAAGAGTCAAAAGAACTAATATGTGCTCCTCAGCTTCACACTTCTTGCTACGGAGCTTAAAAAAAGACCAAAAAACATCTAACCATAAACTTAAGCCTTAGCCTAAATGGAGCCTTTGAAAAATCTTCATATGCACCAATATAAATACATTTTAGTTTGAAACAGGCAAACACACAAAGCAGCTGTCACCTGTCTGTTCTAAGGGCTCAGTGAAAGGCAATTGGTTTGGGAAAGTCAAGGCATAGGCAATGTCAGTGGTGTTGATGCCCACTGATTTTACCCATACGCTGCAGGCTCAAGTTCTTAATAAATCAGGCCAGTGAGTCAGCTCCCTCTCTTTTAGTGGGACACCTACATTAGCAGCTCCTCATGGCCCATTATTCCGCAGAGAAGTGAGCTTGATGAGTTATGCTTTGTGCAAATCTTCTTGGTTTTTGGAGCTTTTTAATTGTTCCTATTAAATAAATGCCTGAGAAGGAAGGACTAACTTTAAACACATAGCACTAATACTTAGAGTAGCAATGTTTTAGGCAGCTGGTAAAATAACTTGAACTGAAACTGCTAGGGAAGGAAACCATGTCATGCTGAATCTTCAAGGAACATTAACCACCAATAAGCTGTTGTTAGAATGACCCATGAAAGCAGAATTTTTCATTATCTTCAATACTTCTGTGATAAAACATTACTACTAATAATAAATCTATTAATATACTAATATCATCACTTTTAATTTAAATTAATTTAAATTAAACTTTTAAAGTGTTTCACATTTTCTTCCAGTTGTCAAGTATCTTTTTTCCAACCACAGTTTGTGTGTTTAAAAAAAAAGGTCTGTACAAATCCCTATATTTTTCTTTTACTTACTATGCAGTTCTAATTCATCTTAAAGTCTAGTGATCAAGCAGATGACACTTATCCTACAAAATAAACATTAAGGACCTTAAAGAAGCTCAGAGGGGTTTATATCCCCTGATATGAACAATATGTTATGATATTAGGCCCATTTGTTGTAGCACGTAATTTTAGCCATTCTGCTAACCCCTCTTTTTACCCCGCCCCACCCCCCTCTCCAAAACCCTGGCTCATGTCAGCCATGTTCAACCATGATGTCCTCATGGCATTGTCTACACTTCCTCTACAAATCATACTCTCTGTACAATGAACTATATGCAATACTGGGACAAACAATAAGCGTTTCCACATGGTTGTTTCTGCAGATCTACCTCAAGCAAAGCCCCTCTCTTCTCCAGTAAATGAAGCCAGAAATAAATCCCCTCCACCAGCCTGATGTGCTGACTATCACAAATGTTGATTCTGCTGTGAATACAGAGGGCAAACAGAGAACATTCGCCTGATTGTTCTGGGTCATTCCATACAGCAGCTCTGACAATACTAGTGATTCAGCTATGGCTGAGCTTAAATGAAAAAAGATGTAACTATATAAATAATACATATATAAACAATATTAGATTTAATATTAATATAAAATTGATATTTACATGTCATAAAAGACAGACACCTACTATAAAGACTAATTAAAAAGGTGAGCATGTTAACAGAATATCTCCACAGCCTCTAAAGCTTAAACAGAAACAAACACAAACATCCCTGACAGTCAAGGACATGAAACATTAGCTGGTCAAGAGGTCACATGCCAGTCGCTAAACATTAAATGCCTACAATAAAATTCCAATTTCCGGCGCTTTATTCAACAGAGATTTGGTCTAATACTGGTTAATGAAGCAGTGATTCTTTCAGTAGAAACAAATGCATGCAGGCTCCTATTCTGTAGACAGTAATTGCCACTTAAGATCTATTGTGGTAATAAATGACGCTTAATCCTCAATAGCCTTCCGTGATTATTACAGACACAAGTTATTGCAGCCAGGACCACACGCGCACATTTCAAGTAAGCTAATGCTACTGAAATACAGCAGTTCTCTGCATGTCTGTGGTGTATTTTTCGTTTCTCTTCACATCTGCCTGACATCCCATAGGTCTGGAAGCGTATCTTGTTTTAACAAAAGAATCTTTCAACTTCAACTGGCCACACGCTCCTCACAAGTATCTGCCAAAAAACACTGTCTAATCAGCTTCCTCCAACTTACACCACAATGATGCTCACAAATTTATCTGTGGTACTGGATGACCTGCTAAAAATAGAGCAAAGTTTGCTTTTGGTGACAAGCTAACAGATTCTGCACACTGTGACAGCTTACTTGATCGCAAAACAAGCTTGACTCTTTTTGGAGCTTTACACATGAGTCTTTTGAGATTTTTAAAGAAAATCTCTTAGCTGGAAAAAGAGTTCCAAGACTTCTTACATGACACGTAAATCTGATTTGTTTTCAAATGCAAACCTTAGGACTGTCTACTTGGTCGCTGTTGTTTTGATCACCAAGATATATAAGAGAGTAGCTGTAATTGTGAAAAAACAAAAAAAAATGTACTCTTTCTATGTCCATCACAACATGATGCCAGGTTGAATTCATGAGGTGCAACAGAGGACACAAGCATCGGAGGCATTAGTGTACTTACAAATTTATTTATGTGATGTATCTGAAACATTCACCAATCAATAGGGTATATCCTCTCAAATAGGCCATTTTAATGGGCCATTTAGGGTTAGAGCATGCCGGCATTTTCATAATGCCCTCTAAAAAATGTCATACTGCATCATTGGCTACAGTGGTGCTTGACCTATTATAAGTGAATTATTTAAAGGCTCGTAAGGTGGGCGAGACACGAGTTCAAAGTGAAACTGCCTCAAAACCCACATGGCAAAGGGGGTGGCAAATCAACAATAAGTAATAGCTCTGTAAGTAGACAATACTTAAGTTACAGGACATATTAAAAGCATTTAGGTATGTTTTCTTAACAAGTATAATTCTTAACACAAAGTATATAGAATTATAAAGAAGATTCTGAAATTATTAGAATTATTATTAATGAATATATCACAAAGACATGTAACATCACAGTCTGAAAACTGGACTTAGGTTACACTTATAAAAAAAAGATATTTACTGAATTGGACACCAAATTGGAGACTCGGCTAAGAACATCTAAGGTAGGTAGAGAACATCAGTAGGTTGACAAGAAAAAGTCATTTCTAAAATATTTCTTCATTGTGTATTAAGGAGTCTCCCACATAAATGACACTTTTCCTCCTTTGAGAATGTGCTACATTCCAGACCCCTGATTCAACACAATGACATCAACTAATACATCACACAAGCCTGCAACTGTCTATCTGTGGAAAGTTTGACATGAATACCAGGGAAACTAAAAGCTTTTTGATGTTAATACAACTATAACACTGTAGAAAACCACTCATTTTTGGGAAGTTGTCTGAACGATTAGTCAAACCATTAGTAAATCCCCAAATTAACCATAAGGGTGATGTAGGGTCATGTTCACCACACATACTCACATGGGGAGAAATTAACTCCCATCCTCTCACCACCACAAACATACATGAAACATCCAAATATTATAAGTTTGCAATCTCAGATTTTGACCATGCCAAATCCATCAGGTTTCCAAAAACTATTCACCACAAGTTGAGAAACTACCAGGCACGTACTGATTTACACAAAGTGATTTAGAGCTTTGTGTTAAATAATCTTAGAATACTAGTGTTTTGACAGAGAATCGCTTAAGGAAGCCTTGTGAGCCGACACATGGTACGAGATGCCAACCCAACTCTGACTCACAAAGCTTGAGTGACCTATTTTCTCAAAGCGGTGTAAGAAATGTTTGTGTACGGTACAGCTAAAACGTCAGGAGCAGAAATAGGTCCTCACAGAGGAGTGTGGAGAACCTGACAATCATGTCTTTGTCATTTCTCAGATGTGCCACTGGCAGCATGTCAGATTACACCAATCCAATCAGGCTACAAAGAAGTTTCATATAAAGCTTCATAGCCTTTGATCAACACCATTAGATGCGTTTAGAAGACCAAAATGGGCAAAGATCTGCATTCAATTGGTTTAATGAAGGGATATGGTTGGACAAGAGAGATTTAATTTCACCAACATGGATTTTGCCTGCATGTAATGTCCCTGCTTTCAACGATTATCTTGGAAGGCCTTTGAATTCCTTTGGGTGAATGCATTTCCATTCACTAGGAAACTGCCACTGGAGAATGTGCTTATTGTTATGAGATCTTATGATGACAAAGCTATTGCAAAGGAAGGAGATACCATAACATGGCTGCTGAAAGGTATCACAGCAAACAATCAATGGAGACAAACAATAAAGGGGCAGGTAGGGCTGGTAGCAGGTGATTTTAAAACCAAGTAACGAATAAACTGTCTTATATATAAGTGCATATATATGAGTAAATAATTTGTTATCATAAAGACTATGAAAAAAGTTCTATGGATATCTGATTAGAATGAGGACAGCCAAACCAGACAGAACAAATTCTGTTTCTGTTATTGTTGGGTGGGCAGTTTGTTTCCATTATAAGTTATGGTCTGTTTCCATAACGTTAAATTTTAAAGTTATCATTACACAGACAGCAACAGTTCTACAACAGTCATCATGAGTCAAGTGAACTAGGCAAAAAAAAAAACTGATGGCCCCCAATGGTTAAATACAACACAGACTGACTGTTTAGGCCTGTATTGATACTAAAACTGCCCACACATGACACTAAAACACACAAAGAACATTCACTGCTGGGAAACTGAGGACACTTCAATGATTAAACACAACACAAGCCATAACATCAACACACATCAGGAGACTAATGTTGAAACTGACAGATGACTGAACTCTCCTTCACACACATCAATACACCTTCAACTGACAACAAACCATACACTGTAGCCCTAAGGCAGAGAAATGTATTTAAATGCAATCAGAGCACTGACACTCCCCAAGCATATGCTCAGTGAGTGGGATGACACCTCAGCTTGCAGGTCATTCAAGGTCAGTCAAGCAATGCTAAGATATCCACTGCTGATATGCCCTCAAATCAAAAGTGCAACAGAAAGTACTGTACTGCACTTACACTTAAACAATGAAACGCCAACTGGTACACCAAACTCTAAAGCGGTTTCAGGTATTGTTTTGAGAGAGACTCTAAATAAGTGAAACAGGCCAAAACACTCAAGTCATGGCAAGGTTTGTTTACGAACGAAAAACAGTTCTCATCGGGTTTGTTGACAGAAAGGTGAGCAGGTGGCTAGCCATTAGTGACCACACAAACCTTGTTGACACTATAAAACCTTGCATGAACAGTCTCTAGATTAACAATTTCCATACACAAAGAATCTTTACTTAAACACGGCAGGTGGAATTTAGCACTGGAATTTTTAATTTTACATACAGCTTTTAAAACACTTTTAAAGAAATTTAAACAAGCAAAAAGTGATATGATCTGTTTTTAAACAAACAAAAAGTGATAGGTGCCTTTTTGTAAGTAACACAAGCTTTATAACACATTAAAAATGAACCCAATGCGAAGAAAAAAACACTTTTCAAACTATGTTCAAAATCAACGGCTGTCTGAGGTTGAACTTTTGCACTGACAGCAAAATAATACAATTGTGTGCAGTCAGCAAGTTCTAGACTACTAGCTGCTTTCAGTGAAACTCACATGACTGTTTTAATAAAAAACAACAATCAAATCTCTTATACTTGTATGAGATACAAATCTATTAAAATTAACCATTATCAAAGGTTCTGGGTGAAGTTGAGCAGCTAAGCAAAACAATAGTAATGTTACATGCTAACATTAGGACATAATGAACTTACTCCTATAAACAACCCATGTTATCAGTTAAAAAGAAAATAGAGAATCAAGTGTGGATTCATTTCAACCAAAGTTTATATACATTCATAGATAATCATATATCATAACATTGAACAGGTAAAATCCTACGAAAGAACATTTTGTGGTCTGAACTGAGAAAGATGGGTAATAACAGCACACATGTACACTGTGTGAGCTTTTCTTGTCATGGGAATGTTTAATTAAATGAATGGCAGCAAAAAAAATTTATGTTTGTAGCTAAAAATAGTTTCACTTGGAAAGATATAAGGCATAAACCCGAGCAACTAAGGGCACTTTATTTTGTCATGCAATTGCAGTGTGTCAAATAAGAGGCCACATGGTATTATAACCATATGATTAGGGTCAGCTCAGAACTTGTAAATTTTGGACTCCTCAACAAAAACCATGTGGTCATTGAGAATGACAAACCCAACAAAAATATGCATTGGATTATCATTTTTATCACTCTAAACTCTTTGGAGTCGTGTCTGAGTTGTATTATCACTAACCACCTAGTGGCTAATAAATACGTTACTATTAGATCTGAATACCAATGTTAAAAGTATTTATGACAAGATGCCATCTGCAGTAAACAGCCCAATGTAGGTATTTACACGGAACAACTTATGGTCTATCTGAAACATAAGGATGTTTGAGGGTTTTGTGGCCCTTTTAAGCAAATTTTGCTTGGCATTTTATCAATAGCCACTACTGGCCTAAACAAATTCGATTCATCGTTTACCTTCAGCGATCAGCTCATCCACCGTTACTTGGTATCGGCCGACAGCAAACACCTTTCCAATATAGTTGCTGCTTCCAGTACCAGAACCACCCCCGAGACTTCCGCTCTCCGACTTCGGCATACGGGCAAACTTCTTCATTCTCGCCTCTGTGCTCCTGGCCTTTCTCCAAACGGACAGTCAAGACAGATCCAAACAGCCGTAAACGACTAAAACCCCAATCTGCTCATCGCCGTTTTTTTGTCCAGCATGCTGAGAGATCTCATGAGACGCGCCTGACAGTTTAGTGCCGGAGCGACGCAAAAAGGCGTAGCTGAACTCTTTCTATTTTCCCCAAAGCCCAAAGAAGCAACTGCATAGAAGTAAACAACCAGGCGTTTTTACGTTAATGAGCGATAATAACACGACTCATGCAGTCCACGCGCCGTATTGTCAGGCCGACTCCAACGACTGGCTAGCGAGGAGCCGTACAGACCATTCGCCTCACTAGCTGGCTAACAACAGCGTAATGCTCTGTTTAGCCAAATCATGCTTTTGTATGCAGCACAAAGATGAAGCTGGTTGAAGTCCAGGTTATTTGAAACCAGTGTAAACAGCAAACAGGCAAAAGTGGGTGTGTTAGACGGAGGCTACGCTAGCGGTCGAGCCCGATAGCGAAACTCTTGAAACGATGACTGCTGCAGCCACTTCCCCTTAAGGATAGTTTAGTTAGCCAGCTCGCTAGCTGACTAGACTTCCTCTATCTGCTTGAAGATGGCACCGTTTATCATGATAAAATATTGCTACAAAAATAAGTCCGAAGCACCTCAAGCGGATGAACGGCTCTGAGCGACTGTTACTTGTTTAGTTTATAACCGCAGAGCTTTTCCTCGCGCTCTGGAACTCCCCAATCACGCTGGTAAAGTTCGAACTCTCGTGACGCGCCGTAGATTCAGTGGGAGGTTTGTTGTTGCCCAATCCGCCTGTCTGACAACCTAACTTGTATTGTCCGATTCCCTTCCCATTGTCACGATTGGTGTGAACAAGACGCGTTGCGTGGACGCTGTTTTCTGATGGGATGGCACGGGTGACTATCTCTGCCTGCCAGTTTGCTTGATAAAGGTCTTAATCAATGTGTATTCCCTGAATGATGTGAATAAATTGTTTGGGAGTCTGTGATGTGTAGTACTGCAAATAGAACAAAATGCACAATTTTTACATAGCAAATGGTCTGCAGTTGTTGAAACTATATACTGTCTGATCATAGTAAGAAATACTAAATCAAAGTGCATCATTTAAAAAATAGGCAATTTAGGTTACCTCTGTATGTCTTTTTTTTGTCTAATAAAGATGCAATTCTCATTAAGCATATGGTTTCAGATCGATGTGTGATTTTTAAACAACAGTCATAATTTATTTTTCATCAATAAACAGAATCTAATTTAGTCTGAGGTTACGTTTTGCTTTATAATTCTCGTAGACATTTATGTATAAATCTTAACCTTTTACACAATATAAAACAAAATCAAATTTCTGTGTAATCGGGACATTGATCTGGCACATAGTGTTGGTAAGGATCAGAAAAATTGAGGCAGTCACGTGATGACAACGATTCAGCCAGACAGTTGTTTTAACTCAAGACTACCAGCTGTTCTGAGGTACCTTTGTTACTCAGTTCGTGTAAAAGTAGTGCCCTCTTCTGGTCAAACACTGCTTCATAACGAGCAAAGACAGTCTGCAGTTTATCTGTAATGCTATAATAATTAACTGCAGAATGTGCAAACAGAAAATAATGACCTATTTAAATTGTGATGTCAAGAAAAGTGACAGTTTGTAAAGCTAGATGCATGTAATGCCTCCACAAATCTGACAGTTGTGGATGTAGCTATGGATGTAGGTCGATGAAGAGGACAGGACTGAATGAGAGGTTGAGATTACTACTTGAGATTAAGTAGTAATCTCAACCTCTGCATAAAGATAAATTCCCCGGACTCTTCTAAGTTTCACCAGCCGTATTTTCCTGACTTGACATTGTGCACTATCACTCTCTTGCATATATATTGATATGATATGTATTGCTTTATTTGGTCATGACATATCCAGTGTATGTCAGGTGATTGTAAATGCAAATTGTAATTTTGCTGATTGGATTATTTGAATATATATGAAACTCAAAGTTTTTGAACTGAATTGTTAAAATCTCATGTCATATTTTTTTTTGTAATGTAGGATTTGGGTCTAAATCTTATTTTACTCCACTATCATCTTTCCTATCATCTTATACTGTCAGAAGAAGCTGTTAAGGCCAAAAATTCCAACTTTTTCTAACTTTAGAAAAAGGCAAATGAGCTATGAAAAGTCCCCCCCAAGTGTATGGAAGAAAAAAATGGCATAAACATATCAAACATGAACCATATCAGGTTCAGGATCAGAGAACACCTTATTACAAACAAACATTACGGCAAACAGTCTAACAGACTCTATACAATGCTCTTTTTATTTTACATTTCATCAATGCTTAAATAAAAGAAAATACAATGAGTATAATTAAATGACAGAGGCAGACATGGAAGAATAACAGAGATATTTAGACCAATTATTTTTTTTAAAATCAGTGGTGATATAAATAATTGTACCATATTATTTAAAATGTTGCACAGACAACTATTATGGCACTTAATAAAAGGACAAAGGTTTTCTTATCTCCAAATCATAATGTAAAAAATCAAATACATTTTAAAGTTTTGTAATTTTGTTAGTCATTTTAATTTTCATATGATCAATTATAATTGTAAAACTACAATGACTAAATATTCTAAATCATGTTTCTAATGTAGTATACATTTCATTTATGCATTTAGCAGATGCTTTTAACTAAAGCAACTTACAGCGCATTCAAGATATACAATCTTATCTTATATTTTATATGTGCACCCTAGGAATCAAACCCACAACCTTTGCGCTGCTAAAGCTATCCATTACAAGGGGATAAAAGGCAGATGTTTTCACCTGCTGTTTAGCACCACCGTTTCCTAACAGCTGTGATTCAGATAAACAAAGATATGCTTTCAATATGTGTTTTCTTGGTTTTACCATTTTCCATAGTAACCTGGACATAAGCTGTATTTTATATATTTCCCCAAAAGGTGAAAAAATACTGTTACTTTATGAAACCATTGCATGAAAGAAAAGGTTGCATATTTATATGCTAGTCTTCTCCACAAATCATCATCAGGCAGTCACAAAAGGATCCAGGCACCTCTAACTGAAATTAACAAAGCAAAGTCACCAATAGTTACAATCACTAAGACAATCAGTATAGAATATTCCATAACATGAGACAGCAAAACAAAAAGTAAAACTCTCAAGCAAGTCATCTATCATCACCAAGTGATGAGTTTGCATGGAATGTTGCATGACAGATGGGAACATCATTTCCAGAGGATGGGGGAACAAGGATAACAATGACGGTTGATAAATGTGGCTTTTTGTCATTGTCAGGAATAAGGGATGGAGTTTGTCAAGGGGACATAAATCCCTCATTTATTTATGTGGTTACACAGGTTTTAGTGACAACACATAATTTGTGGCTGTTGTTGGCACTGTTGGTGTTGAAAGTTTGGATCACTGACTGCATACTGCTCTGGGCCCCATAATGCTACTTGAATTACAGGCCCCTAGATTCCCACCTTTCACCCATATAACTACAACCCTGGTTGTACCCTAAGCAAGCACCTCTATTAAACTAGTAAACCTGAAGATTAACAAATGACTACACTTTATTCCAAATGAAAGATGGTCTAAACCTGCATTAAACCCATCTGAGAACTCTGCAAAGCTGTCAGTATCAGTGGAGAATACCTACATTAATTTCCTTGCAGAGTGAGCGCTGATAGAGTTTTTTGTATTCAGCTTTGATGTCCATCATGTCAACTTCTGCACGGCTGACCATTATCCTCGACAGACTTGTTTCATCTGTGCCCATACCCTGCAGATTTACACATATAAAACAGTTGTTTTTTTTAATACAAATGTCAGTGTCTTATAAACAAATAAAAGAGAATAATGTGCTTGTATATGTACCTTCATGCTTTTATGCAGTTTCTCAGCAAAGTATGCAGGAGCATTCATAACACACTTCACTATGAAGAAATAAAGTGTACTTGATTCAAATAAAGTATTGCTGTAGCAAATTTAGAGCTGCAAAACAACTGTGTCAATTCCAGAAAGTTGTTGCAGAAGAATGCTGATGTAAAATCAGTGTTTATAATTAAAGTCATACCAATAGTAACCAGCAGCTCCTCCAGGTCTCCAGACATTTCCTTCTCAATGCTCTTCTGCAGGGTCTTGCCACTGAGGTTTTTATATTCCACTAATGCTGCAATATTTAAAGTGAGATTTTAAACATCCCAGCAACTGTGTATACATTCAGATTGTGTTTTATTAGAATACTGTGTTAATACTTTGTCTCAGTTGAGGGAAGCTCCTTTTACAGAGGATCTCTAAAAACTTGGACTCATCAGTTCCCATCCTCTTCTCTCCTGCATTATAGAGAGCCTATAAACAAAACAGTAAACATATTTACACATATACTAGTATGCAAAAGTCCTGGGTACATTAAACATTATATAATATAGTTCATTGTATAAGCTTTAGTGTTTCGGTAGGAAATATCAGTATAGATTTCTAAACATTCTTTGCCATTAAGTAATAATCAAGTCCTTCAACAGATGGTAATGTAAACAGATGTTAATATATATTTATGATATGATGACTTTGTTATAAAATAGGATTTTATTGAGAGGCTTTACTGCGATATTCATAAGGGTAAGTTTGCAGTACTGCAAATATTATACAAGGCATACAATTATTATATTATTTTTATTAAAAAACTAAAATGGACATACAGATCAAATCCTGACAGCATCCCTTCAGCTAAAATGTAATTGTCATGCAAATAAATCAAGTACATTAAAATAAATATAAAAGTAATATTATTGTGCAAGGACCAAAAGCTTTAAAATGAGTTTTGTGTACCTTTGCATCCTCTTTTGCCAGATCTGCATTCACACTGGTGCTCTCATCCCTTCCAGCCTTACAATGCCATACAAGTTATAGAAAAAATGAGATCTTTAATAAAGAATTTACATTGTACCATTACATGTATCATTTACATTAAAGTAAATGGACAAGTGTTTATACATATGTATGTAATCACCTCTGCAAGCATAAGAATGGCATTGCCAAATTTTCCTGAAACTTCATGGTTTAGGGTTTGTACCAGTGTTTTCTTTGTTTCTATTGTGCAACAGAAATAATGATAGTACTTAGTATTTTGTTATATATAGTATAGTTGTCTTGCTTTTAAATAAAATGGTTACCAGCTCACCATCAGCAAGAGCTGCAGACAGATCCCGTATTTGTTTATTTGTCCGTGAGGCTAATATTTCTATCAGGATACTGTTGTCTGTTCCAGCCCCCTGGAGTCAGATTCATCAATGTATCAATGAAAATGGGGGGAAATGCACAACATAGGTAAATATCATGCCAATGAATTTTTTTTACCTTAAAAATATATATCGATAAGGGAAATTAAGAATATAGCTCAGCATACTTTTGTTGCCTTGATTATATATTTAGCATCGTTGACTGCAGGCGGGTTTGCGAGCGCAACAATCAAATTTTCAAAATCACCATTAGTTTCGCCTTTCAGGTCATTAATGAAAATCTATAAACAGAACAAGAGACAAGACAAATTAGCTACTTTTCCATCCTTGACATATGAATTAATAGGTAGCAAGATTTTACCCTTCTTGTGGCATCTTGGTATGCCCTAGAAATAGCCTGTTTTTGACTGCTGCTTCTGTGAGTCAGTATGTCTATGAGAACCTTCTCATCAGTACCTGGAAATTTAAACCACCAATATCAGCAATGTTTGATGAAAAATCAAACACAAATCATACAATATATTAATAGAAATACTGCATGGACAAAACACATAGAATACACATCTGAATATTACTTACCCAGGCCCTGAATTGCTTTGCATAGCGCAGTAACATCTTCATTAACATTGAAATCAGGTTTGGCTTTAATGGTACCTCTATCCCCTGTCTAAACAATGAGAAAAAGTCATATAAATACTGCTGAAAACATGACATAACACTATAGCCGACACCCAAATTAGGATGTTGAAACGTTTAAAACATTATTTACCGGACGGGGGGCTCTTAGCATACCTTCCAAGTCATCCTGCAACAAAAAATTATATCACAAAAACCTGAATACTACCAATACACTGTATAAGTCAGTATAACTCCACCAAATATAACTTTCACTTACCCACACATGTGCCATTTTGTAAGAGTGGATAAACGCTATGTTGTAATAAACACAAAGAAACTAATAAGAGATTCTTGCACAAACCACAGGGTGTGGAACGTCTGCAAAACATTTCTGTATTTGCTAATTTTCTTATTCACAACAAAAGCAATTGTTTATATGGTTTCACTCCAGAATTAGATGTGACACAATATTTGCAGAAATTACTATATTATGTTCACACATACAGTACTCTTAATACAGTACATACAATCTGCTAGCTATCGATTGGATTTCACAGGTACATGTAAAGTTATGTTGACATTATAAAACCAACTAAGCACGTGTCATTTTGTCGGCTTCTTACATTCTTTGCACTTACCTTTGCGATGCAAAGTAATATTCGATGTGTCCTGTCTCTGGATCTATGTTTAACTCATTTGAGCTCACCTGAGGTGTGTGAGTTACATAATGTCACTTTCACAATAGACAAAACATTCTTTTTGAGCCTCTCCCTTGCCAATCATCCAAACTGGTGCTATGAATTTACTACTTACTAGTAGGTAAAAAAAAAGCACTTTCATTTTGCTGCTATTATGTATTTATAAAATCCTATGTCAAGCCCTGCTATACATCCAATTCCCACTAAAAGGATTTTTATTATTGTCACTAAATAAATTTTCACTGGATACGTTTTTTTTTTTGCTAAAAAAGGCATAAACAGGCATCTTGAGATGATCAAAAAATTAAAATTACTAAAAAATAAATTAGAATGATAAACTTTTCTACCCTACAACCAGTGCTGTAAAATTTTTGGACAGCATCATATGACAAGTATAATCCCTAATACAGCAGCATTATATAATTGTTATATAATTGAATAATAACATAATTAACATAATGTGTATAATCTCATGACATAATATAGAATTAGAACGGTGGAATGTGCAATATGACAAGTTAAAAAAATAACTGGCAACCACAGTTTTAAGACACTGTTCATTCGTTGTTTAATGCTTCTTTTTGAGGTAGCTCAGCTGAAATTCATTTACACTGCATAGCTAGCAAGTATATGTTCCCTTTTACCTCATGGTACAAAAAAAAAATGATACAAAAGTACATTAATAATATCTCATTATTACAAATAATTATAAAAAATGGTTTTCTTTTGAATTGTTTTTCCTCATTAATACTCTAGAAGGCCAGACTACAGTGCCGTCGTTCAGGTTGTTGTGGAGTTTGACCTCCAGATTGACTTGTTTCACCTTAACCCCATTGACCTTGTAGTTGAGGAGGTTGACGTTTCTTACAGAGCAGTGCTTGCTGTTGAGGTTTTTCTCCAGATGTTCTATGCAAACTTCCACCTTGGTGTTTAGAGGATAATCTTTCACTGCCTTTGAAGGCCTCTTTTGCACAACTCTGTTTACTGAAGCTTCCACACAACCCCTAATGGATCCTCCCATATGGGGGTTCAAGTTACCTGATGTGTTCCATTTCAAGCTTTAGGGTCTTCATGTTGGTACCATTCTTCACCTGGTCAACTTCATTGTCATATAGGCATCCATCCAACATTGGACCTGAATGATTCACCAGAACTCTGTGACCTCACTTCAACTCATTTGTCACAGAACATTGAATTCTGTGAGCAGATGTGGACTCAGGTCCAATAACATAGATCACCTAAAAGTATCATTGGTGCTCAGCCTCAGCCTAAAGCAGAGTAAACATAAACACAATCCAACAAAAGTGCTTTTGTCCTTCAGCCAAGTTCCTTATAGTCATGGCAGACTGTTCCCCTGTCATCTTTTTCTAAGCAAGCAGATCAAGGCATTTCCCTTAAGGAAAGACTTGAACAGCTTTGACACTGACAATTTTTTGTTTACCAACTTGCCTTGGGTGAATGCTGCAGCTACTGACCTTATGAAGGGCATCAACCTTCATTGTGGAGCCATCCACAACTGGCATCAAAGACAAGGACTGGAGATCAGGAATATTAGATGTATTATTACTAATATTAGAATATTAATACTTCATGGAAGTAGTAGTCACAAACATCAGGCTGTTTCTGGTCCTATGTGGTAATTTATATAGTTGCATTGGAAATGTATAATTAATTATTGATTACCCAGAAAGTTTTTTCATCATATTGCATCTTTAAAATTATTTGATGGCATTTGTAAAGCCTTATTCTGGTTGTCAATTCTATATCAGCTCACATATACAAAAAACTGTTTAATCTTCAAGACACTCCTTAAAGATTTCTATCCACAATGACATTCGTAAACATCAGTTTAAACATGACCACGCCAAGCACTAAGTCTTGTTAGGCCAGTTGAACTGGTCCAGACCAGCTGAACTGAACCTCAGGTCTCTGTAGCTACTTGTTTGGTTGAATGCAGTCACACTGAGGGCCCTCATTATGCAGGGCACATAAGGACAAATAGCCATCCTGCCTTGATCTAAAATATACTTTCTCCACCTGCAGCTTATAGGCTGAATTCACAAACTGGTCAGGATTCTACAGTAGCCTTCCACAGAAGGTTTGACGTGTAAATTCAAACCAAAGAATAAAGCAAAAAATAATGGTGGCCATAAATCATTGTTTAATATGTGTTGTAGTTTTACCCATAGAAAAGGTTCCTTTGTAGTTCATCTCAGCCATAGACATCTCTGCAGTAGCAGGATCCATAAGAAAAACTTTCTCATTATTATAGAACTAGAACTCACTAGTATTCACTAGTATATAGTAGACTACAGGTACAGGGCGGTTGGTTTGCTGGAAGACGATGGGCAGCATGACTCTATCATTTAAGAGACAAAGTTACAAGTCCTTGCAAGTTATACAGTAAAATACTTTCAATGACTGAAATGAACAAAATGTATCTGACAAAACCTGTCAAGCAAGTCCATTAAAAGTGAATGACAATGCTATATTAACTCTGTTTCAAAACTTATGACCTGCCACACTATCTGCTGGCTACATAGACAGCTACCTTCTGTGCATCAAACACATAGATCTCCTCACACAGGAGGCTTGACTTATAGTTGATTTCAATATGCTGCAGTTTTAAGCATAAATATAGAAGGTATACACACATGTTGTGCAAAATAGCTATTTTAATTGCTTTTATTTTTTTTATCAGTAGTTCCCTAAACAGAATACTCAGCATTATGTATCCAGCACAAGAATATCTTGGTAATTATTTTAGTAAAGCAATATTTTAATTGGATTGTTATAATGTCCTGGCATATTTAACGTGTTGGTTTAGTACTTTATATCACACTTTACTACCCCACAGTAGGTAATTAGGAGAACATGGAGAATACATTAAAATAAATGACAAAGGCAGAAACAGACATGAAAAGAAAAACAATGACATTTAGTCCAATTATTTTAAAAAATCAGTAAACTGGTATGAACTATTTTACCATATTATTTTAAATGTATCTCAGACAATGTTGTCAGAGGGACAAAAAAGGTCTTTTCATCTCAAAATGTAATATATAAAAAACTCAATACTTTCACAACTCAACACAATTATTTAATTTACAATTTGCATGATATTTTGGGCACTTTTTAACTTCTATATGATCAATCACAATTACATTGATGGTCCAAACTGTTCTAATATAGCAATAACTAATAACTATTAGTTACTTCTTCCATTACAGGGATAAGAAAATAAAATGTTTTCCAGCTCCCATTTACCACCACATATCCTTAATGCTATAAACATTAAAGGTATGTTTTAATCATGAATCACAAATAAATGTGAATCTGACTATTCATACATGCCTATTATTATATATAATTTCCCATAATAACCTGGACATAAACTGTATTTTATATATTACCCCAAAAAGCTAAAATAAAAACATATTACTCAATAAAACCAATGAAGCCATTGTATAAAAGAAAAGCATGAATACACTGGAATGACCTAATGTGACAAAGCTAAGCAGAGTATTAGTAGTCAGTAGTTTTTCTGTGCTAATCTTGTCCACAAATCATCTTCAGGCAGTCAGATAAGTTTCCAGTCACCTCTGACTGAAATTAAGAAAAACAAAGTCACCAATAGTTATCATCACAGAGACAATCAGTATATTCCATAACATGAGACAGCAGAATAAAACTCAAACTCTCAAGCAAGTCATCTATCATCAGAATCAAAATGAGCTTTTTTGCCAAGTGTGCACACACACAAGGAATATGTTGTGGTTAACAAAAGCTCTGGGTACTTACATACATATTTCAACAAATCATGAATATATGAATTGTATTTGCATTGAACATCATTATTAGAGGATAAAGGAATGAGGACAACAATGTAAAAGATGAAAAATAAACCTTTAGGTCTGAGAAACACAAATCCTGCAATTGTTTATGTGGTTACTGGGGTTAGTTTCTAGTAACAATACATAATTTATGACTGTAGCTGTGGCTATAGCTTGAAATTCTGGATTTCCCTGACTGCATATTGCTCTTGGGTCTTAACAATACTACTTGAATTGGTAAACTAGATTAAACATCTGATTAAACTAGTAAACCTGAAGATCAGATTAGTTAATCATACACTTGTGCTTAGGCTTAATTCCAACAATAAAATATGGTCTAAAATCTGCATTAAACTCATCTGAGAACTCTGCAAAGCTGATTGGATGCATATACTGTAGGTGGAGAATACTTACACTTATTTTACTGCAGAGTGAGTTCTGATACAGCTTTTTGTATTCAGCTTTGATGTCCATCATGTCAACTTCTGCACGGCTGACCATTAGCCTGATCAGAGAAGTTTCATCTGTGCCCATACCCTGCAGATTTACACAAATAAAACAGTTGTATTTTTTTAATACAAATGTCAGTGTCTTATAAACCAATAAAAGAGAATAATGTGCTTGTATGTGTACCTTCATGCTTTTATGCAGTTTCTCAGCAAAGTATGCAGGAGCATTCATAACACACTTCACTATGAAGAAATAAATAGTACTTGATTCAAATAAAGTATTGCTGTAGCAAATTTAGAGCTGCAAAACAACTGTGTCAAATTCTAGAAAGTTGTTGCAGAAGAATGCAGATGTAAAATTAGTGTTTATAATTAAAGTTATACCAATAGTAACCAGCAGCTCCTCCAGGTCTCCAGACATTTCCTTCTCAATGCTCTTCTGCAGGGTCTTGCCACTGAGGTTTTTATATTCCACTAATGCTGCAATATTTAAAGTGAGATTTTAAACTTCCCAGCAACTGTGTGTACATTCAGATTGTGTTTTATTAGAATACTGTGTTAATACTTTGTCTCAGTTGAGGGAAGCTCCTTTTACAGAGGATCTCAATAAACTTGGAGTCATCAGTTCCCATCCTCTTCTCTCCTGCATTATAGAGAGCCTATAGAGGAAACAACCAACATACTTAAATAAGCTTATTAGATTCTTCCCCATAATACATACATACATGTCTTGAAATTATCACGTTAATATAAATGTAATATTAATGTGCAAGGCTATAAAGGGCCTAAGTCTTTCTACCTTTGCATCCTCTTTTGCCTGTTCTGCATTCACACTGGTGCTCTCATCCCTTCCAGCCTTACAGTAACACAAGTTAATTAAACAAATAAAATATCTTTAAAAAAATCATTTACAATTTATCAGTTACATTCATTACAGTAAACTGAAAACTGTATATGCATGTGTATGTAATTACCTCAGCAAGCATAAGAATGGCTTTGCCGAAGTTCCCTGAAACTTCATGGTTTAGGGTCTGTACCAATGTCTTCTTTGTTTCTATTGTGCAACAGAAATAATGACAGTTAGTATTCTGTTAGTTAGTTGTCTTGATCTAAAATAAAAAACGATTCATAATGTGAAAAATGTATAATAAAATTACCATCAGCAAGCGCTGCAGACAAATCCTTGAGTTGTTTATTTGTCCGTGAGGCTAATATTTCTATCAGGATACTGTTGTCTGTTCCAGCCCCCTTGAGTCAGATTTATCAATGTATCAATGAAAACAGAAACAAATTGCACAGACTTTGGTAAATGTGCAAAATGTGTTTAAATAAATTTGAAACGCCGCCTTACAACATTCTACACCGAAAACCGTCTATTATATAGTATTATATAACTCCGCGTACTTTTGTTGCCTTAGTTATAAATGTAGCATCGCTGACTGCAGACGGGTTTGCCAGCGCAACAATCAAATCTTCAAATTCCCCATGGGTTTCGCCTTTCAGGTCCTTAATAAGAATCTATAAACAGAACAAGAGACAAGACAAATTAGGTAGATTTGCATCACTGCACACACAAACACAATCAGATTAGTAGATATAAGCAAGATTTTACCCTTTTTGTGGCATCTTGGTATGCCCTAGAAATAGCCTGTTTTTGACTGCTGCTTCTGTGAGTCAGTATGTCTATGAGAACCTTCTCATTAGTACCTAGAAATTGAAACCACCAACATCATTGCTTGATGAAAAATCAAACAAAAACATTCTTAAAATCATACAATATATTAATTGAATCTGACAACAGCATTACAAGGCAATACTGCATGGACAATACACATAGAATATGGTACACTTATTACACACACACTACACTGAATATTACTTACCCACGCCCTGAATTGCTTTGCGCAGAGCGGCGACATCTTCATTAACATTGAAATCAGGTTTGGCTTTAATGGTACCTCTATCCCCTGTCTAAACAATGAGCAAAAAAAAAAAAATATCTATATAAATACTGCTAAAAACATGACATAGAAGGAATGAAATAATATACACACGAAATTGCTTAAAACTATGTTATTTACCGGACGGGGGGTTTTTAGCATACCTTCCAAGTCATCCTGCAACAAAAAAAAAAAACTCTTAAAAACTTGAATACGAGCAATAATGACAGAATATATCTCTATGGTTTTACTTACCCACACGTGTGCCATTTTTGTTGGAGCGGATAAACACTGTATTATGATAAACACAAAGAATACACAACAAAGAAGTTTAAATCACACCTGTTTCGCAGACACCTGACTAATCCCTAATGCTCAATTGCTCTTTCTTTAAAAAAAAAAGCCTTTCTGTTCATGCTGTGTCAAGCATCAGAACACGATTTCCACTTGTAATTGTAACTTTGTAGACTTGGCTTGTTGGTTCTCAGCACAAAAGTTTTAATGTTCTCTCGCTTGTCAAGTTGCTTTGGATAAAAGCGTCTGCTAAATGAATAAATGTAAATAATTGATTACCAGTAAGTAATCTTTTTAGATACCTAAGTAATAGTGTAGTTTATGCAAAAGATTTCTTGCTCTTTGTCTAATTCCTAACACAAGCAAAAACGATGTCACTCCAGAATTAAATATGACACAATATTTGCTTTAACAGATATATTAAAATGTATTTATTTTCTTGACTCCTGTATATTGGGAACCTGTAGCAGCCTACAGTCCTAAGCCTGCGTTTAATTTCCAAAATCTGCTAGCTATCGCAATTACCAAGTATTAGTAAACATATGTGTATTGCATTTTTATCGACTTTTCAAATTTTGTTTGCGCTTACCTTTGCAAAGAAGTAGTCGACGCCCTGTCTCCAGATTTATCCTGAACTCATCTGAGCTCACCTGAGGTGCGCGAGTTAGTTTCACAAAAGACAAAACATTCTTTCTGAGCCTCTCCCTTTTCAAGCATTCAAACCGGTACAATTAGTTTAATACTTACTATTAAAACAATAAACAACTACAACTGTTCTGTTTCTATTAAACTCTAGGTCAAGATACTATTATCATTAGTTACTATACATCCAAAACCCCCCATTAAAAGTATTAATATAAATGTCACTAAATATCACCATCAAATAACTTTCTATTGCATAAGATTCACTACATAAGATTATTGAACGATATAGACGTTAACCCTAAAAAAACTGAGCACAATACACCACACATATGGGATGGGTTTATTCATTCATTTTATTGCTAAAAAAGGCACAAATACGGGCATCATGTTAATTTTGTCACCATAAATGATAGCACCAAAATTTTCAAACCGTTTCTTTGTTAAATAGGCACTCCACAGTAATTGATGAAACTTAATAAAATGCAAAGTAATGAGGGTGAACAGAAAGAAAGAGAGAGAGGGCGAAAGAGAGAGAGAGAAAGATAGTCATAACAATTTAACTTATTGACAATTAAATCCTAAAATTTCCTACTATACACCCACCGCTGTAATAATTCTGGGTGCTGGTCTGTATCACATCAGCACCATATGACAAGTAATAATCTCTAATACAGCAACATTACAGAACAATTGTAAAAACTATAGAGCCAATAAAATCTAATATATGTGCTTTACCTAATACATGATGAGACATTAATACAAGAATAATGTGGTATGATAACATAATGTGGCTAATCTCAGGACATAAAAACCATGACCAGATTTTTGGTAGTGTTCGATTATATCAGTACAGACGTCAGTCAAGTGAAACAAAAGCATATATTTTTATAGTTGTCCAGTGTTGTACAGTATTAGATGCTACAATTCAGTGGCGTGACCAGACTGGCAGTACATTTATAGTGGTTGTCTACAGTTGCTAAGATCTATAATAATACAGCTCATCAAAACTCTAGGTTTCCTGTTGGCTGATGTTAACAAACTTGGACTGACACAAACAAATGCATCACTTTGGGCAGTCTATTCTGATTTGGAATTAAATAAATCGCACTTGACAATATCAGCATGGCACACCGGTGATCAGGCATAAAGTAAATTTCACAATGAGGCAGAGCTGCAAAAACCCAGATCAATATACAGGGATTAAACAAGGGATGACCATGTCATCAGGTAATTGCACTTAATAAACATATTTACATCACTCACCTAGTCCAATGCATTGGCACTCATCCTTCTTTTAATACTTTTTATGTGTTTTTACTGGCATGATAAATAGCGGTGCAGTGATACAAACTCTATTTCTTTAGAGTGAAACAAAGAGGCTGAGCTACCACCGAGCTGTAGTATACTGATTCTCATAGAACAATGATTTCAAATTAAGATGAAAACTCAGACTGGGAACACAAGGTTTTAAGACACTATTATGTGTTCATTTGTTGTTTTATGCTTCTTTTTGAGGTAGCTCAGTTGTGAAATGATTTACACTGCATAGCTGGCAAGCATACGTTCCCTTTTTCACTCATGGTCATACAAAAATACATTAACAACATCATATCTCATTATTACAAATATTCATAGAAAATGTTTCTCTTTTGTTTTTTTCCTAAATCCTCATTAATACTCTAGAACGTCAGACTTCAGTGCCGTCGTTCAGGTTGTTGTGGAGTTTGACCTCTAGATTGACTTGTTTGACCTTAACCCCATTGACCTTGTAGTTCTCAGGATTTTTGTTAAGGTTGACGTTTCTTACAGAGCAGTGCTTGCTGTTGAGGTTTTTCTCCAGATGTTCTATGCAAACTTCCACCTTGGTGTTTAGAGGATAATCTTTCACTGCCTTTGAAGGCCTCTTTTGTACAACCTTGCGGCACTTCCTAACTATGATGCAGAAAGCTAGAAGGACCAGAAAAAGTAGGACAATGGCCGCCACACCACCCCCAATGGATCCTCCCATTTGGGGGTTGAAGGTACCTGATGGTTCCATTTCAAGCTTTAGGGTCTTCATGTTGGTGCCATTCTTCACCTGGTCACCTTCATTGTCGTAGATTAGAGATTCATCCAGCATTAGGCGACCTGAACGATCCACCAGATCTCTGCGACTTCGCTTCAACTCATATGTCACAGAGCGCTGAATTCTGGGAGCAGAGATGGACTCTGGTCCAATAACATAGATCACCTGGAGGTACCACTGGTGCCCTGCCTCAACCTAAAGGAGTAAACACAATCATGCATCAAATAAGCTAAAGGCTTTTGTGTACACAAATCCACCAAAATGGTCTTGTCCTTCAGCCAGGTTCCCTAAAGTCATGGCAGACTGTTCGCCTGGCATCTTTTCCTAAGCAAGCAGATCAAGGCATTTCCCTTAAGGGAACACTTAAACAGCTCTAACACTGACATTCGCTAAGAATTACAATTTGTGTCAAAGAGAACGTCTGTTTACCAACTTGACTTGGGTGAATGTTGCAGCTACTGACCTTATAAAGGGCATCAACCTTCATTGTAAAACCATCAACACCTGGCATCACAGACAAGGACTGGAGATCAGGAATATCAGATGCAAAGTTGGCCTCAAAGGGAACATCATGGAAGTAGTGGTCACAAACATCAGGCTGCTTCCGGTCCTATGGGGTAATTTATATTGTTGCATTAGAAATGTATAATTAATTGTGTTTTTGTCATTTTGCATTTTTTTTTGCTGGCATTTGTCAAACCTTACTGTAGTCAATTTCTATATCAGCTCACACATACAGAAAAACAGTTTAAACTTTAAGACACTCCTTGAAAATTTCCATCCAAACAGCAATTTAACAAAAGCTAAAACATGACCACGCCAAGTCTTGTTAGACCGGTTTAACTGATCTAGACCTGCTGAACTGGTCCAGGCTTTTACAACAGAGACTTACCAGAAGCAGAAATCTGTGTTTGAGGTGCTTGTTTGGTTGAATGCAGCCATACTGAGGGCCCTCGTTATACAGGGTGCCTGTGGGGTCAAAGAAGGGCACATAGCCATCCCGCCCTGTGCACAAATACACTTTCTCAAGCTGCAGCTTATAGGCTGAATTCAGATTCTGGTCTGGATTCCACAGTACTCTTCCATAGAGTGTTTGACCTGTGTAATATCAAACCAAAGGCCCAATGTCAAACCAAAAGGAAAAATAATAGTGGCCATAAATCATTGTTTAATTTTTGTTTGCTGTAGTTTTACCCATAGAAAAGGCTCCTTTGTAGTCCATCTCAGCCATAGACATCTCTGCAGTAGCAGGATCCATTAGAAAAACTTTCTCATTGTTACAGAGCTGGAACTCAGTATTCAGTGAGTAGACTACAGGTACAGGCCGGTTGGTTTGCTGGAAGGCAATGGGCAGCAGGAATCTATCGATTGAAAAACAAAGTAAGTTACAAGTTCTTGCACGTTATACAGTAAAACACTCTAGATGACTGAAATAAACAAGCAAGTCCATAAAAATGGATGACACTGCTATATTAAAGCTACCTTAAAATGAAAATTCTCTCATTATTTACTCACACTTAAGCCTTTGTAGTTGTATTTGACTCTTTTTATTTAGCCAAACATAATCTGAGTTACACTGAAATGTCCTGGCCCCTTTCCAGCATTGTAATGGCACTGAATAGTGTGCAAGATTTTAAGGCTCCACAAAGTGCAGGGATCCATCGTTAAAGTATTCCAAATGACTCCAATGGGTTAATAAATATTTTCTGAAGCAAGACAATGTTTGTGGAAAAAAACAGTTCATATTTTGACCTTAATTAGCAATTGATACATCATATATCAAGCTGGAGTTGAATAGATTACTTTAATGATCGTTGGATGCGCTTTTTGGAGTTTCAAAATCTTTGGCACTATTTAATACCGTTAGAAAGCTGGGAATAGCCATATTATTTAATAAGCTCAGATGTTAGGCTGAAGAAAGTAAGTCATTAAGGTGTACTATTCCTTTAACCCTGTTTCAAAACCTGCCTTAAAAAACACCTTTTTGTCTGCTAGCTACATTATCAGCTGCCTTTTAAGTTATCATTTTGACTGGAATGGAACACTGCTGACTAAGCTCTGTTCGGCACAACAAAACATCTTTAATACAAAACACAAAGTCATTAAGTGTACTTAGGGACTCATAGATGGAAAAGCTCTATGGTGACATACTTCTCCGGAGCATGGGCTGTGCAGGAAAGAGGCTTATCCCCAGAGTCAATCCATGCCTGGGTAGGCTGTACTGTGCAGGGAATAAGGAAAACTGTGTACTCCCCCGAGTAGTCTTTCCTAGAGCATAAAAAACACTCTATCAGTCACATGAAGTTAGATACACTTACTTTATGTGCTAGCAATATACATTAAGTTGCTTATATACCTGCTGTAGGAGCTTGTGGCTCTCCAGAGCTGGTATGGTGAATCAAATGACTGTGCACTCCACATCAGCTGTAGGTCAAATTCAATGCCTCCCAAATGATCTGGGGCCATCAGATGAGACTTCTGTCCAGGGAGTGTGTGATGCTCAGGGACAAACTGGCCTAGAGGAGAATGAAAGTTTCATAACACTCATAACACTTATTCAAGCAGCAAATCTCCAAGCGTACAGGTTACAGGTGTGTATCAAGTGTACAGGTCTCCAGTGTGTATCAGGTTACTAATACAATGAAATATGAACAAATCACTTAAACAATAGGTACAGACCTCTGTACTTGGCGTGGGTTTTAAACTCAATAACAAGTCGCCCATCATCCCGTATGAAGATCCGAATGATCTGTAATCTAGCTGACAAAACGCTGTCAGTCTGAATTCCTGCGTAAAGACATTCATAAGAATTGAGTCAATATGAGCTATGAAATAAACAGCCTACAGAAGTTAAATTGAAATTAAATATCATCTTCTTGGCTTTGGGTTAATAAAGTCACATGCATACCTGTTCTCCATAAGACTGTGTCATAGAAGAAGGAAAACTCCATCTCTGTGTGGTGTTCTAGGGAGGCCCATCCACGGGGAGCCGTGACATAGATGTAGGACACATAGAGCGGCACCTGCACCGTCAGGAAAGACTGAGCCGAGTCTCTGACCTGCAAAAACACACAGCCACACACATCTTGTTACTTATTGTATAGGCTAACCTAAAAAAAACACATCAGATTTAGTTTAAATGAAAGTATCTATATATCTTCTCTGTGGAAGTAGGGTAATGAGATGCAAATCATGTGGTCTGGTGAACACAAACCTGAAAGTCAGCAGTTACTGATCCTCCACATACATCGATCAGCTCCGTCATGTCATAATAAGCATCAAAGGTCCATATGCAGCTCTTTAGATTGAGATGCTTATATAACTGGATGGTCTTGGGTTCTCGAACTTTAGGGTTAAACTGGTACGGACGGTCGTATCCGGGACCCAGAGATATGCTGTCATATGATACATCATCCAGGAAGCCAGTTTCTGAGGGAAAACACGAGTCAGAATAACAAAATTACACAAATCTTTCACTTAGAAATGTTCTATATCAGCATATTTAACCTAACATTTATATGTCACATTGAAATATTTGTCTGTAAAAAGACATTCCTGCAAATAGTTTATTAGAACTTAGGATTTGTTTGTTTTTTCTGTTGTGTCTGCTCTGCTCTGATGTCAGACTCCTCTCACCAGAGATCCCATGCAGGTCTTTAAGTGTGACCAGGTTGGAACAGACATGTTGCTGACGGTAAATGGACTCAGACAGCAAGAAATGTATGTTGTGCAGAGGCATGGTGGAGATCAATGGAAGCATTCCATCCTGATGAGGGATCTGCACTGAGATATGAATCCTAATCAAAGGAAAAGAAAAACTTAACTTAAAAGAATTACTTTCATGAGAAAATATTGTTTTGGACCTGTACCTGCATTGATATTTTAATTTATTTCTACTCTTTTAAACCTGTTTAAAAATCTATTTTGGTTGTTAAGATTTTCTAACACAACATTGATTGTACTCATTTGCCTACAAAAGTCTCTTCTGACCTGTTTGGATGCTCTTTGTGCTTTACATCCAGGTATTTCAAAGTGGCAATGAAGGACTGGGCCTGGAAACCTCTAGCGGTTCCTGTGGTAACAGGGGTGTGGCATATTGAGCCCTCTGTGCCAATGGTAACGATGTTGCTTCTTAGGGGAGTACCCAAGTGCCCAGCTTTATCTCTGGCCTGAGCTACACAACGCACATGGAAACGTCTGCTAAAATAGATGCTGTCCAGGACCTGTGGAGAAATAACATGTGCATAAGCCTCGATCCACTGAGATTAAAGTGACAGAGAAATGCTTCTAGATCACATTACATATTAAAGGGGCACCCAAAAAGAAAAATAATTTAATCTTTTATTAATCTTCAAGTCATTCCAAACCCATCTGACTTTTACTTTTTGGGATTGCAAAGGGGAAAGTATTCACAGCATTCTGAACCCATATGATAGTTATGGGGAGAAAACAGACTAAAAGTACCATATGATTGACTGTGGTGTATGGTGTGTTATCCGTCACTGTCTCAAAGGGTGATCGTGCTCCGCTGGTGTCAGTGGGTGTTGCAACCTCCCAGCTGAAGTGAATGGAGGTCTGGTTGATGCCTGCCTCCTCACAGCGTTCTTTTATCACTGAGTATTTAGGGTAATGGGGGTCACAAGGGGTCACACAGACCAAAGGATAACCAGGAGATGGAGACTTCTTGCTGCCTTCTTTAGTGACCTCTTGGACATAGTCATAATCTGACAGAGACACCACCTTTAAAGGAGAAGAAAGTGTCTATGATGTTTTGTGTGATTAACATTCTTACTCAAATTCAAAACCGACTCTTTATGGATTAAGGAAAACTAAGACTGAGTACTAGATTTTGATATACCAACTGTCACTGTAATACCACATATATACTGTAAGTCTCTTACAATGGGTGAAGCTGGAAGGATGAGACTTCCTGCAGCTTCCTGATCTAGGATGGTCACTGTTGCCATGCTAATTTCTCCAAGCACAGCCTCAACAGGGTCATCAGGACCAAGGACCAATGAGAAAGACTCATGCCACTCTCTGTCCTCATTGGACAGGATTTCTACCTTAAACAGGATATGGTCCACACCTGTCATCAATGAAAGAAGGAATCATTAAAACTTAATAAAAAATTAAAAAATTATAATAAATACGTAGCACCACAAATAAATGATTAAGACTGAAGACTTACCGGGGCTGAACTTGAGAACTCGACTCGTGGGGTTATAGTCTACACCTGACTGAGCCGATCCATCCCTGGTGCTGCATCGGATTTTGGATGTGCGATCAAGGTCTCCTTTACGATTTACCTTGATATTCAAAACTTCAATTCCATCTGGACCAGGGGGCTCACGAACTTGATATGAGGCTTGTTCAAACTCTATTGTAGGTGCTAAAAAAGCATGATGCAATTGTCAGCCGTTATCAAAGCTGACTTAAAATGCATTTAAACTCCACACATTATTAGTACATGTGTAACCTGGAAATGAACCCATGACCTTTTTTATATAATTTACCAAACAACTCTACTAACTAACTACTGTTAACTACTCACCATCTTCATCATTTGTAATGGTCACAGTTACAACATCGTTGACTCCAATCATGGCTCCAATCCAGTGGTCACCTTGTGGGCTGCCAAGATGGACCTGGAACTCTTCTTCAGGCTCAAACACTGAGTCATCTTGGATCAATACAGTACAATTCTTTACCTGCCAATTAGATGTTAAAGGTTTCAATATCACTTGTAAATGCTCTTTGACTACTATTGTCCACTGTCACTGACATTATCCTAAAAACTTGTTTTGACTGAACATCAAAACAAAACCATTTAACAAATGGACTCAGCTAGACTATTGCTGATCTATGTACACCATGTCATCTTAAGTATTGCTTGAAATAAGCAGCACCTTTTCCCCCTTTTTAAAGGTGATTCTGGAGTCATCTGCATTTCTCCTTTCCTCAAAGTCATCCATCACCATAGCGGACATTGTGCGTGTGAAACAGCGGACAGAAGACTTATAGGTAAGGTCTCCTGTCCTAAAAATAGGAATGTGTAGGATGCCATCTTTCTCCTTCACTGTATATGCCAGTTTCTCAAACTGCATGCTGGGTACTGTAAGCAGAAGGCATTTACTCCATTAGTGACCCATATAATGTTGAATCACATTAATTATGACTGTATTTAACACACTGTCTTGGTTGGTGTCCATGATGTAGACAGAGGCTTCGTATGGTTCAGTGAGAACAGCTCCATTGGGAGAACTAAGGAACACAATGAAGGACTCTTTCCCTTCAATCGTAGGGTTCTGGATGTCATCCATTATAGTTAAACTGCATGTCTAAAGAAAGTGCAAACAAATGAAAAAAGTAATTTCTCAGTTCATTACACCAAATATCTTACACTATGCAATTATATATTTTACAAAAGTCTAAAAGGCTATTACCTCCTCAGTTTTGCCTGGCTTAAACTCCACCTTTTTGGAACTTGGGATGTAGTCCACACCAGGTGTGGCTGAATCCTGATCGGCAGGCCGTGTGGCACACCACACAGAGGTCACTGAAGAAAGGTCACTGCCCTGCCGCAGGACTGGGATTTCAATGGTGCCTGTGGGAAGATATTTTAGATTGTCAATATTGCACAGGTGGGGTATTCCTCAATTGGGGGTAATCCAGGGACACCGACTACACTGTGGAAAAAGTACTTATAACCAGGAACATATTTTATTCATGCTAAAACATTTTTCACATGTCCTGGAATAATGAGATAATGGATTTGATCAGTCAGATGAATGTTGGTGTAATGTTTTTTACTTTCATTCCTATGATGGTGGAAAAAGTGAGAAAAACGCTTTCAGATTACTAAATCCTGAATGTTGATGTTCTTCTCCATCTTTGCAATTAAAAATAAATTCTAAAAATCAAAAGTCTAACAACCTGCTAAAAGTCTACCAACCTGCATCTTCACTGAAGGTGAAGGATCCGTTGCCCAGGGAGACAGTGGAGGCATCATTAGGCCCATCTATAATGACTTTAGCCACTGTGACATCACCCATGCGTGCGTTGTCTGAGGCGTCTGACAGCACCAGCTCAAACTCTTCAGAGAGCTCATACTCACTGTCATCAATCAGCTTCACGTCACAGGTGGACATGCTTACACCTGGGCCGAAGATGACCCGGTTGTCACTGCTCATCCCACGGGTTTTATAGTCAGAGCCAGATTCTAGAGCATGAAGGCTGCTGCCCTTCGCTGACTTAGACACAGTGTAGCAGAGAGCTGAGACTGTGCTGCCGGTGTCACCTGGAAGAAACACAGGTGATGACCTTTATGAGGGACAACCATAGTGATAAATGCTGAAAAAATGATAACTTCTTATTTTTAGTATTATTGTAAGTATTAATGTGTAAATAATTAAAAATTTTCATTGACTTTGTACTTTAAATGTTAACGTTCTAATGTAATCTTACAGCAATGAAAGACATTTCTGGAACAAGCACTATAGCAAGTTTTAATGACCTAGCCACCAAACAAGACATTTCAGCAGAGCTTTTGTACAACACACAAGAAATATTTCAGGGTAAATAAAACTTTTAGCATCTGTAATTTTTTTTCCAGTGACACAAAATCAGATTTATCCCTCAAATTATGAGAACAAACAAAAACCCTGTGTACAATGCACTTACAACTGAAGTCTATGGTGCAATTCTGACAAGTTTGAAGGCAGAAATATGTAGCTTGTGTCTAGCGCTTATATTATTATTTCTCTCCAGGTGGATAAACTCCTAGTTATGTGGATTTTTCTTTTCTGAATGTAGTAATTTTGATGACATGGTTAATGTTCGGAGTAGTATTTGAAACTTATTTACATCTGATGATCTTTCAAAAATAAAAAACAACTAGTTTTCTTCATAGGAATTTCATTTGTTACACTGACCTTTTCTCTCAACAGGAGCAAAGATGAAGCCTGTGCTCTCATTGACGTGGTAGGTCTTCTTATCAAACTGCAGGGTAGGTTCATCCTCTGTGTCGTTGATATTAACTTTAGCTTTGGTCACTGAGCCCAGCAGTGCATACACTGGCATACTCAGCTCCACAGTAAAGCTCTCAATGTTCTCAAAGACCTGGTCATCATTAATCACTATGGTGCACACCTTAGTGTCTTCTCTCTCATCAAACTGAACCTGTGAAACCACATTAAAGAGATTCTGAATGTTCCACACTCATAACACATTCATAAAAGCAAAATTATTTTAGTATAGATGACAGCTCTACTGTTTAAACCAATTAACATCACACCTTACCTGTCCTGCATACTCAACATAGTCCTGCTGTCCAGACCGAGAGCCCATGCTGGAGGTGGAGGTCGCAGTGCCCTGCTCTGTACGACACAACACAATGGCATATTGGTTCAGATTGCCGGTTCTCTTCACCGTCACTGCCACAGTTCCATCTCTTTCACTTACATTGTAGCTGCAGACAAAAGAACGCATTATTGGGAATGAGTTTTTTGTTCAGAATAGAAATGACTTATCTATGTGATCTGTGGTTTGAGTTTAGTTTGTCACGTTTCCATCTGGAACAAAATTTGATGCAGACGCACCTCTTGTGCTCAAAGCTGATCAGAGACCACTGAATGTGGAACACGTTGTCACTGACGATGTTGGGCTTGCTGTCCTTCACAAGAAACTTGAAGTTGTCCATGGTCTCTTGGACTTTGTTCTCATTCAGAACATATCGGATAAGGCCCAGGTTTATGTCAGCTATGAGACAGTAAATTGAAGGTTGTTTTTCAAGCAGAAATGTTTTTTATCCAGCAGAAACAAAAAAAGCATTGCAGACATGTTTAGTATGCAATGCAAGGTGCACTACAAATTACACTTGTCAACCTGTGCATGTTCAAAGACTCTGTACACAACAAATTTGTAGCACCTTTTTCTCTCTTGCAGTTTTGTTTGCTGTTGCTAAACTGCTGCTCTCTCTCACCTGATGTCTGGTCAACCAGATTACAAGCCTGTTTAAATTGTGTTGTAGCCTCTGTGACTAGAAACATTCTATCTCACAATAGTATATACTAGATAAGAGTCTGTGAGAGGTGTCACTGGCTTGACTTATTAACTACATATAGTTTTGTAGACGCATTGCGAAATATTATTAAATAACTGGTTATTATTAAATAACTGATTAAATACTGGTTATTAACAATCACAACACTACAGTGATGTCATCCACTCTGTAGTGCAATAAATACCTTGTGTAAAAGAGGTGATGGGTTTTCCAGGTTTGAGTTTAGTCTCCAGGTAACCGTATTTAGGTTCTGTAGTAACTTCATAAGTCAGCTGTCCATCATCTGTGTCCGGATCAACAGTCAGAAGTTCTTTCTTGGATATCAGATTGGTGGCCTATAATCACAGTTCTTATCACATTGTAATTGTAATTCAGGCTGTAGCATTAATAGGCAAAATTGTCTCACTACTGTGCTCATTCAAGGGAAAGCCAGTAGGTGGCGCAACAGCACAACTATTTGTTCAGACATCAAAATATCAAAGCAGCTGAGTTCCAGAGCTGTTAAGTCTAAATACTTTAAACTGTGCTTGTTACAAGAGTTAAAGTCCACCTTGTTTTCCATGTACTCCAGCCACTGCAGGCCCAGGTTGGTGACGATTCGAGGGGTTCCATCATCAACAGGCAAAATGTCAATTTTAAATTTCTGTGAAGCAGCAGTGACAACCTGAAACAAAGGACAATTTCTTACAATCACATATGCAATATAAAACTTCCTGGCTCAAATAAACCATGTTTCATGTGCTTTCTGATTTCCCAGCAACTTTCACTTTAATCTGTGTGCCATGCTCAGACTTATAGTACAGTGGCCTATTTAAATTCTAATGTGAAGTCGAGCTTTCTAAAGTGCTGAGTAATGGTATTCCAGGCTTCCTGATTAAATACTGTCACAGAGATGCTATTTTGTCATCTTACAACAAGACAAGGTTTCCCACTTCCACTGTCCACTGAGAGACTATTTACCTACCAGAGCAACTGACAGTGAGCTGACACAGCTGAAACAGCAAAAAGCTATTTGTAATAGATGAACTTATTATGATAGATATAGAGACACATAAGAAAGCTGACATCTTGCATAAATGGCCAGTGTTAATGTTAATCAAATGGACTGGATCTTTTTAGGTCATTTAAAATCAGTGTATAGAAATCAGCAGTGCACACACATTTGTACCTAACTATAAAACCAAGTCTCAACCCTGAAATAGCCCTTTAAATGGATATCAGAAAGTGGGGACTGGCCAGAATTTCCTCACTTTACTCTTTTTGCCCTTCAATGGTACAAGTGGTCACACTGATCTTCACAAAGATAGATGTACAAATACACACACACACATAAGTACACACACACACACACAAGGTTGTATGTATATGTTGTGAGGATGGAGGGCTTAAATTGGGATTTTGGAAATGGGGTCTACCAACCTCTTTTCCACCCTCACTGATGATGAAGAACATGTTGGTTCCATCACTGACAGTGAATGTGAATCGGTCTTTGAGGGAATTACTGCCATCATGGTTATAACTGATGCGGTTCTGATAGATGTCATCCATAGTGAAGGTGTTTGTCTGACGGTAATGTTGACCATTACTGGTACGCTCGATGGTACCGTGACGAGGGGCCTGAACAATAGTGAATGTAACAGAGTCCTCCTGTTAAACAGAGAAAAAGAAAGACAGAGTGAGAGAATGTTAAACATGGGAAATTAAATGAACACAAGGTTTAATCAGACAGATGTCAGCTGTTTGCACCAATGTATGTGAGTGGAACTTTAAGTATTCAGTAATAATTCCACTACAGTTCCACTCTAGGTTTTCCTATTTTCTGCTACTTGTTCACAAGGAACTGGGTGATGCATTAGTATGAATATACAGTATGTTCATAACAGAGAGACAAGAGTGACATATTAACATATTTAATTTAATTTTTGTACGTAAAACAAATGTTTGCCATTTTTAATTGTTTAAATTCCACAAACATTTGGTTTTTCCATTTGTTAAACTGCTTCTGACATCAATGTAACTTCATTATAGACTAAGTGATATTTACATTTACATTTATTAATTTAACAGATGCTTTTACCCAAGCGACTAACAAATGAGGAAACATTCCAAATTTTGTCTTAAGAGCCAATATATCTTTGTAAAAAATTAAACTTGTTCCGCTTCCACTCTCTTCCTCTCCCCTCACATACTGCATTTTAAATTTGCATAGAAACCCATTACATTAACATTAAACACACACGCTTCCTTTATTAGGAATAAATAAAGCGCTCCCACAGGCAAGCGCAGTCCGGGGTAAACCAAGCAGCTGGTCTATAATACTGATACCTCAGTGTCAGCATCTGTGGCCTTCAGCTCAAACTCAGTGATGGTCTTCCTCACTCCCTCCTGCACTCTCATCCCCGGCATCTGCAGCACGGGCAGAGAGTCATCCACCGGCCGGATCGTGATGTAAAACGTCTGGGATATCTGGAAGACACAGATTTTACTTTCAACACTTCATACTATAATTATGTTAACCTGTCATAAAATACTGGATCTAAACATCTTCAATAAATATCAGCCATATCCATTTTCATATTTAATCATTATAATAATGTTAATCATTCTATAATGTTTCAGAGATTTTAGCCAAAAATATGGAATAATTTTACATTTCTTGGAGCTTTCGTCACTGTTCTTACAACTCTTGGACTTGGAGTTAAATTTTACAGTATTTCTGAACGGACTAACAAAATCTTCCCACCAGTAACTAAATCAATATGCTGTAAACACTCATAACATAACAAATTAACAAATTTGCCCAGTGTACTGTATTTATTTATTGTTTTATGCTACTCCAGCATCTAAGGCTATATTCATGACAGGAAACAGTTAATCTACACGCAAGTTGGACTAGGGGAAATCACCATGTCCAATTCACCTAACCTGCATGTCTTTGGACTGCAAGATGAACCCGGAGCACCTGGTGGAAACCCACACTGACACAGGGAGAACATGCAAACTCCACTGAGAAAGGTCTTCTGGCACAGCCAGGACTTAAACAAGGGACCTTCTTGTGTGGGGCAACAGTGCTACCCACTGAACCACTGTGCCACCCTCGAGCGTACTGTATGTTCGTAATGCACTAAAAAATTAAACTGATTTATTTTAGTGTTAAAATATCCTGCAAGTACACAATCTAATTGTCCACTAATTTGATTTCTGCAATTATCTAATCACAGTTAATTGTAGAGATACAGAGAGATCATAAAGGAAGCCAATTTATAACCATGGGAAGCTTAAGTCAAACAGACAAACAATGCAATAACTAATCCCTCATAAAATTGCTTATTTTATTTTCCATTTTATGGTAATTTGACTGAAAGGGACAATAAAAATCCGCCCATTAAATGGGCAGCACAATACAAAAAGAAAGTGTATTTGCCAACCATTTAAAAATCAAAACAGCAGAGGAGTAGCGTTTTCCCAATGAGGGAATATCTCATTGTAGGTGACTTCAATGCTTCAGTATGTTAATCTCTTTTTACAGCCTCGCTGGCCAGCTTGTGTTTGTTCAGGCACTTTCGTCCCTAATTAGTGTGTGTGTGTGTGTGTGTGTGTGTGTGTGGGCGTGTATGTGTTCCCAATGGAAAGAAAGGACTTGAAAGATAAAGAAAGAGAACAAGAAAAAGGGAGAGGGAGGGGTGAGTTTACTATATGAGGAATTATGTGTGTTTAGTATGTGTGGAATGAGAAACACAAAGAGAAATGTTGTGTGTGTTTATAATAGGGCTGTCAATGTTGGGTGTTAATTTAGCCTGATTACTCATAAAAAAGAACTTAAATTAAGAAAATTAGCACAATAATTTATTGACCTGTAAATAAGTTCTAAAATGTAAAAGTCTCCTGCCAGTGGAGCAATTCAAGCTTGAAGAACCACATTTAGGTTTTAAGGTAACACAGGCCTCCTGCTGATATAAGTAACACATCTCTCACCCCACCAACCCAGAGCAGGCAGCCTAGAACAAGTAATGAGTATGATCCAAACACGAAAGTCCTTGTATTCTTGTGTTTAAAAACAAAGCAGAACTGAATGCAGAGTCTCAAGTCGTCAACTACAAAATGTGGCCCTCATGGAGTCAGTTAATCTCTGTTAACCTCCTTAAGGTCTTTTATTTACACTAATGTACAGTTTCAATTTGTTAACATTAGTTAATGCAATTAAAGACAGAAAAAACAATGAACGATTTACAGCATTTATTAATCTAGGTCAATGTTCATTTCTAGTTGTATAGAGGATAAATTATGTTAATGCATTATGAACGCGTTTTATTAATAAACAAACATTATTTATAAAAAAAACACATCAATCTGAGGTCAGTAAATTCAGCAAACAAACTTATTCAAAAGTGGTACCATATAATGCCTTTAAAAATGCTTTTTTGCAAAAAAGTGTTATTAATTGCAATTAATTATTCAGCATATCATGCAATTACTTGCATTAACATTTTTAACAGATGGTCAGCAGGCTTTTGTCGGCATGTTTGTGAATGTACCTCATTGGCTCCATCAGACACAGTGAAGGTGAAGTCATCAGAATGTATCTCCTCCTCACTGGTGTGGACGTACTGAATGTTGCGGGAGGTGAGGTCAGCCTGGGTGAACGTGCTGATCCGTGTTCCTGTAACAGCATCAAACCACAGTCAAATTCCCCGGCGACCAGCAGCCCACCACTTTCCATACTGCACTCCCCATCAAATTATAATGTAAACTCATTTGCCACCATTATAAATATCCCACATATCAACTGAAAAGGATGAATAAAACATGCAGTAGAAATTCTATCGAGTGCAATATCATCAAGTCAAACAAGGCGGCTGGTGTTGCTGGCCAGCCAGAGAGGTAAATGGAACTTGATCTTCACCTATGAAGCCACTGCATATGGAGTTCTGATAGACATGTCTGGGCTGGATCTAATGACTTCTCAGTCTTCACTTCAACATATGTTCAGATATGAACATTATCTGTACATTAAAATGTTGTAATGCATACCTTACATTTACCTTACAACCTTAATTTATCTAAACATAATGTATTTATCATAATGCACAATTGAAATGTATTTATGGGAACAGAACAGTGTTCTGTAGTAACTCTGTAAGTGAGGCAGTTTGTCTCATTTTTTAGCATTTACACCAAAACTAAAAACGCCTCAGTATGGACAACAATTTGGGAAAGATGGATGAGAGCTCTAATATTGGCTGTTGGCCCAAAAGTGGGGGAAAATCAAGGCAGTGAGTGAGTACAAAGGGAATCTGACAAGAAGAAAGTATAGATGTGTTATTTATAGTCTTTTTTGCACTTTTGGATACTATTCATCAGAATGTTTAATGCTAAACAACTTATACATTTTATTGGTCCACATTTTCCACTGGATTTGTCACTATGTGAAATTAAAATAATGCACAGCACTTTAAATGTAAACTGTCAGTCTGTTCACCATGTAATATTTATGTACAATTCCAATTCTCTAGTCTAAAAAATATCCAAATCTGAAGTACAATGTGTATGTGTGACATTAAAATTTGTTTTAAGCCAAAATGTGAAACGCGATTTGCATTATAGCATTTATTGTAACTCAGTCAAGCCGTGACTTTGTGATCTTCCTATACAGTACATAGATGCATACGGCTATGTAGAAGTTCATTTCTTTTCACAAATTCATTCACAAATTCATAAACTGTTGCCAAAAACAAAGTTCCCAAAAAGTGGTCCAATAAAATCTAGAGTGTTCTTTGGTATCCTCTGCTGAAGATGGCAACCCTAAACACACTATATATCTTCCAAAAAACCTTATAAAGCACTGTTCAATTGTGTCTAACATTAATAAATGTACTGCTTTGCTGAATACCCTATAGAGCACAAGGACTGCCGGCTATAAATACAGATTAGTCTCCCATGGCTCTATAGAGTAAATCTATATCAATATGAATAACAATAATGCTGTAGTATCTGTGTGTACATTTGTTTAGGAGGACCACAAGTAAGTAGGTGTATTTAGTATGTGACAGATTTGTGAGTGTGTAAATACAGGCTGTGTGTTATATGGAGTCAGAACAGCCTTGTATTCCTACAACAGCATTAAGCTTGAGTGAAATTTCCCCAGTGACCGGCAGCCCACCACTTTATATACTACACTGGCTATCAAATAATAATGTAAACCCATTTGCCAGCATTATAAGGACCTATGGCTCAACTGAAATGGCTTAATTTAAGTTGCATGAGATGAATGGAGTGTATGTGTATTTTTGAGTACCTGGCTTGCTGGAATGTTCTAAATGGCCGAGCTGCGGCTGTTTGGTGATTCTGTAAATGAGTTCATCAGGTTCACTGTCCTGATCAGTAGAGGAGAGCTGGAGTGTTGTGATCTTCTTCAATGAGTTCTCATCCAAAACCAAACCCTTATTGACCACCACTGTGGGAGGAAGTCTGTCCTCTGAGAGAGAGAGAGAGAGAGAGAAGGGGGGGGGCAGAGGGAGAAAGAGAAGGAGAAAGAGAGATAGAGGTGCGGTATAACTTTAAAAATACCTGCAAACCCATGGGAGGTAAGACAGTGATAAATATGAGTGATCTTTAAAATATTCAAATATTCAAAATACACAATTTGAGAGGAAAGGAAAAAAAAATTGGTTAGTTCCAAAAATTATTTGATTCATTGCATCCTTTTAAATCCTGTTAAAAAAGTGTAACAAAGTACAAGTGAAGGAACTTCACATCCAACTCCACATTATTGTTATCATTAATAACAACAACAATATCTAGGCTGAATATCTTTACATGATATAATAAATATCTCAATAAATGAAAAAATGCTGACCCTGGTCTTGTGCTAAGAAGACTACTGAGGAAAGAAGATAACCCCTCTAAACTTTAATTATTTTGAATTCAAAATGACAACTTTCACTGAAAATCCACAAGTTTGCAGTGCTGTTGCAGTGCAAAATGCTCTTCTAACATGTAACATTCCTGAGCATCTATGAATGCCCTAAAAGAACTTCTCAGCTCACCCAGAACACTAATGAAGAAAGACTGGTCAATGACTCTGTTCCCCTCAGGATCCTCCAGGTTGAACTTGAAAGAGAAGCTTCCTCCACCCTCTCCCTTTTCATGAATGTATTCCACATAGCCTGACAGACGAGACACCAAACCACATGAGACAATGCAGCCCTGCTCGCAAGTTCACTACAGATGACTATTAATGAGAGAGAGAAGATCAACTGAGGGAAAACCTTTGTTGATGTCATCCTGGGTGAAGCTGGTGACAGGTCCTCTAGCAGATATCTGAGCCTTGTTTCTGCCAGCATTCAGCAGCAGAGAGCCCACACTCGGGTCTTTAGTGAGGGTAAAGCACAGTTTCAGGTTATCTGAGTCTATGTCTGTGCCTTTCAGATGCTGCTCTGTGATCTTTGATGAGGAACCTGCTGAGACACAGACATTGCATAGATGTTTAAGTTATTTATTACCATCAACTTAATATATCCAGATATGCACTTTAATTATTCAGAAGAAGAGTTTAAATCATAACGAACATGTACTGTGCAAAATCTGTGCATCATCAAATCACTGGTAAACAAAATCATTAAAAGAACTGACACAACATTCTGCACTAAATGATGTTGATGATGAATGTTTCATATAATGAAGACTACTGGAAGCTAAGGGGCTTAATAAATCTGTAGGCCCAGATGAAATGTGATGATTTCCTGTGCTTATGCTGGCCAAAAGCCCGTAAAACATGTTCAATGAAGCAGTGAATAATCTACTCTAATCAGAAGCTGAAAGCATAATCAAGTTATACAAAATGTTCAATAAACAAACATGCAAAGGGTCAGAATTTTAAGAATTCCTTAAATGACACGCATTTAAGTTCTGTATTAAAACATTAACCTTATGATTACTTTCAGGTCAACAATTAAATGAACTATTTTAGGGTCTCACATTTATGGTATTTCAACTCCTTCGTACATAAGCGCAGGTATTTAGAACCAGGATAACATGGATCAAATTTTAAAGAAATGTTTGTGGATTAAGATTCTGTGTGGGCCTGCCATTTCACCAACTGCTACCAATGTTTATGTAATGTAGCTGTATTGACCTGCTGCAATCTGCAGTCCTCTGTTAATAGTAACCCTAGGGCCTTCTCTCTTCCTGATGTCCATGCTGATCTCCAGACGTCCCCTTTCTGTGTATATGCCATCCGTTACTGAAAACTGGATCTCATCTGTCCCAGAACTATGACCATCTGGAGTGTAGACAAGCAGTTCATCAAGAACATCCTGGTAGGTGAAGGTGGATCCCTGTTGAAGAATCTTGCCGTTCTCCAAAGGCTGGGAATAGAACTGCCTTCTGCGTAGCTTCCCTATATAATTGCCAACACACAGATCTTTACTTAGCTAGCGAAATGAGAACACACACATCCATTGACATCTACTGTTTTATATAAAGCTCATAATAAATACTAAACCTAATTCTAAAATACAAACAAAGTGAGGTTTCATCATATCTATCAAACTTCTGAGCACAAAGTAAACACAAACAGAAACATTGCGGAAAATTGAAGTTAATACTCCACATTCTCATTTTTTTTATTACTTTTGTTTTTTGTTTCACACATCATGACACAAACACGCATATTGCTTGGCTTCAGTAAAATGCGCATTTGACCTCTAATGGTCACCCTGTGTCATTTTTGGTGGGACCGCATTGGTGTCACGCTGCTCTAACTGTATTTCAGCTCTGTCAGTTCCATTTCTCACATCCGACTCCTCATAAAACTCCAGAGAGCTGCTATGAACATCTTGACATGCATCCATAAAAGTTTAACCAATGAAGCCCTGAGGGGTGTGGCCTTTTTACCGGCTCACTAGTCAAACGCTGAGGCACAATGACAAACACATCAATCAGCCATACAGGAGCCAGACGGAACGGTAATGTGGCACATAATGGATGTTTGTCGAAGGCTGGCCGTGAATGAGTGACATACTGAAAGGCTGGGGGCAGAGAGTGAGAGAGAAAGAGAGCGAGACTGACCGTAAGCAGGTTTCTTGATGACGGTAAGGACAAGTTCATTCTCAGGCGTGTCCCGGTCCAGGACACTCAAAGAGGAGTTAGTGATAACCACACCTGAGTTCTCCTCCACTTGGATGCTGTTTACGGAGATGATAGGAACTCTGTCCTCTTTGGTTTGCTGTAGAGTGGAGGCCGAGAAGAAATAGGAATGAAACATAAGGGAAACCGGATGTGTACGTAGTACGCAAGTGCACTTAGTCATTGAACTACCTCTTTTAAGCATTTACTACAGTAAAATGCTTAAAGAATAATGAAAATGTTTTCTACAGTTACAGCCAACATAAATGAAAAATAAAAGAAATGCGAAAACATACAAAGAAGACACTCTTTGTTCCCTAAACATACCTGGATGTCTATAGTGATATCAAAAGCCTCTGTTTGGCTTGATCCATCACTTATGTAAAAGCTGAAGACGTCCTGGTGAATGTTAGGCTGATGGATGTTTTGGACATAGAATATATGGTCTGAGGTGAGATCTTCAATAGTGAAGGGGACGTCAGGGCTGATCACACGGGATCCACTGATAGATCCCATTGCTAGACACAAATGAAACACTTTAGCGTGCTAAAGCCTTTTATCAAAAGAAGTAATTGATTTTGGAAGAAAAATAACAACCAAATGACTTCCTTATAAAACACAGGAGAGTGCCTGAGTGTCAGTTGCCAGGCATAAATTGGCTAATATGAATAAATAGCTGCCAACTTCAGAGAAACACAACAAACCCAAAACCAAGAGCATAAAACTAGCATGTGTTCTTAAAGTAGACACATCAAAGCAAACATCAGACCGCATCTGTGCTTTGGATGAAAAACAACATTTTGTACAACTGTAGTTTGGTGTTTAAGTTACAACGTGATCTGCATCTCTCCTTTCATCTTTACCACTCACACAGAACCCTGAATAAGGACAACTGTTTTAATCTGAACTTCGTAAATTTTCTAATAATCTCCACAGCAGCAAATGAGTGCTCAGCTCAGGAATAAATTCAGCAAATGTTGCTGAAAACCAAAATCTTACATACTGACCCAGAAAAAAAGGAAATTAATATTTAATGTTAATGTTAGGTCATATCTTTCACAGGCTTGTTTGTATGCATAGGGTGATGTGACTTGCCTTGTTTTGTGTTTTCGATGAAGCCATACTTAGGTGGAGTGATCAGCCACACCAGCAGATCCTTTCTGGGTGTGTCTGGGTCAGATGCAATAATGTGATTGGCTGAGAGCTGGACTCTGCCTCCTTCTTGGACCTGTCCACAGGAAACACCAATAAAGTCTTTGGAAACAATTCAGGAAGTAGGTCTAAAACCACAGGAGTGGCACGTAATGGAGAGTGCTCACCTTAATTCCACTGCGGACAGTGACGACAGGTGGCTGCTTCTGAGCAGAGGTGATGGTGATGGTAAACATCTGGTTCTCCAAGCGATTGTTCTCACCATCATAAACAATGAAGTGAAAAATGTCAGTGACTGGCTGGTTCCCAGTTTCAAAGGATGTAACATACCTGTTAGAAAAAAACCATACGACACAATTTCAAACCTTTTGATCTTCTTCAAGTGCTAAAGTAACAATTGCAGGTGTAGAGACAAAAGGCTCTGAGGCTCAACAGATACACATTTTGGAAAACAACTAAACAAATATTTCAAACACAAACGTTCCATTTGCTTTAAAAGGAAACCACCAGAGTAGAACAGCCAAATCTGAGCAAAAAAATGCCTGAGAGAATCGTTTCATATTTCTGTTTTGGATTCTTATTGTATCAAAGCCAATCAAGCTGTGTTTAAATTCAACACTTCTCTGTGTGGCTCCACAGCTTCAAGCTATTAAAGAAGCTCATGTTGTAATGCATGTTAAGCTTCCCCAGGCAGTTCAGCTCTCTAAACATTTCACATTTCTAAATTAAGGAGTCTAATATTAACATAAGCTAACCGAGGAATGGCATATTTGTATTGTTAATGACTTGTGAAACTTATTAACAAGAATCAAACAATACATCAAAAACAACCAGTTCTAGCAGATAATATGTATCATAGAAGTTTCCAGAAATGTGAAATACAGCTGATGTAGAGTGATTACCTGATTTTGTGGTTGTTGATGTCTGCTACAGTAAAGGAGGAATATTCATTAAGTTCCTCATGATCTGTTTCAAGTTTGCTTTTGGTGAGGATTCCATACATTGGCACAGACACCAACTGCACAAAAATCTTCTCATCTGGAGATTCATCATCCTAAAAGACATGGGCAAAAGCTTTATTAGCTTTTAGGTATTTTGGAAACAACCAATTTTAATGTGAGAAGACAAATAAACCTTCTACTTTTAATGATTTCTTTATTCCTCACCACATATGCTAGGTGTGATCGCCTGATGACACTGCTGCTCTTCTCTGCCACCTCCATGGACAGCAGAGCATTAGCGTCACGTCTGGGCGCATCACCTTTGACCTCTGACACCAAGACCTGCACCGTAATGGAGGTCATAGATAGTCCGTCCGTCACAGAGAAGGTCATGGAGTCCTCTTCCGTTGTGAGACCGGCATGCTCGTACTGCAGAATGTTTCTGGTGATGTCACTGAAGGTGAAGGTGTCACCTAAGTTGGAAAGATTTGATAAATAAACAGATCCAAATGGTCAATGGCAGGAGGTTTAGATAACACCTCAGGTGAACCGCAAATGTTGCACTCACCATTGACCATTTGGATCTGGGAGCCAAGCTCCGCTCTCAGTAGAGTGCCGTGGAGGGGCCCCTCCACTAGCTCAAACTCCAGTTCATCAGGGGCCGTATCAGCATCTGTCACTGCTAACTGCCGCCCACCTGTGTGACATGGACAAGTGGAAGTTTAAAACATTAATTCAGAAAACAACAATGTGTAAAAGACATTAATACAACTGACAAATTAATAGATTCATTAAACAAATGGGTTAGTCCTATAGTTCAAAAAGAATACTTTAGCTGCATCAGAGTACATTACATGACAGCATAGCATACGAAGTTTGCAAAAAATAATTTATATTTACATTTATACATTTCACAGTGCATTCAACAGTATACATTTAATCAATTCATGTGTTACCTTGGAATCAAACACATACCCTTGCCAGAGGCTCTACCAATTTCAATAGTTCAATTTCAATAGTTCAATAGGAAGAGAACAAACAAATATCACATGACTTAAGCCAATACATGTGTCCTTACCCACTGGTGCTCTGCCCCCCAGGCTGACCTCCAGCACTGGATCCAGGATCTGAAAGACTGGGGGCTGCTGATGACTGGCCAACAACAGGATAGCAAAGTCCATCTCTGGTGTGGTGTGTTCTCCATCAGACACTGACATAAAACAATGATTCATACGGGGGAATAAATCACGCTGGCACACACACACACATTCACATCCAAATCATTCAGTGTTGACCTTCAGGTCAGTTCTGTCTTCGGCACATCAGCTCAATATATCACAGATGAGTAAGTGCAACAAAGACACAGGGAGGATGAATCAAAGGAAGAGACAGCTAAAGACAGTGAGATAAAAGAGATCCTGGAGTATATCATCTCTTCAGCCTTCAGAAACTGAGAACAGGATGTGAACTACAAGGACAACTTGGAACAAACTGTTCAGTACTATTACTAGTATTCTAATTGCATAACGTTAACAGCAAAAGTTCCATTTAATAAAGTAGACCAGATCGAAATCTTCTCTATTCATCCTCTGTCTGTTCAAGAGCTCAGCAGTGCGTGTATTCTGAGAACACAAGTTTCAGTATTTGTCCTTGTTCATATTTGCTCTTTTTGAAAAATTACCATGGTAATCTAAGTTTATGCCAAAATACCATAGTTACTATGCCTACTAATAGTACAGCACTCTATTATTATGCCAAAGGGGTTGGTTCTAAACACACAACTCGGAATACTTTGTCGTTTTATTTGAGTTTGCAGAGTTTCTGTGCAACTTACAGCGATGATGTCATCGTAATATTTTGCAAACTGAACTGTGATTGGTGCCTTCATTTTTGCATCTATTAAACTATTTATAGTGCTGTGATGATTCATTTGTGCAGCTGACTGAAAACAAGACACTTAATGAGTTTCACACCATCAAATATATGCTGACTCAGCATTTTAATCAAAGAATCAAAGACTTAAATGCAAGTTTATCTAAAACTTTAACACTACTTTGTTGCTGCTTTGCAAACACTATTTCCCTATGAAAATGCATTTTACTGTTACTATTATTGTTGTATACTTACAATAAACTGGCATTATAAACTGACTTACAATCACTAAAAATAAAAAAATATAATCATTAAAAAATTATATTGTAATGCTACATTAGCAAAAAAAAAAACAAAACTAGTAACTATGGTGTATTGGCAGAAACAGACACAATGATAGGTAGTAGATTTTTGGCACAAACTGTTTCCACACTGTGTGTATATTGCAGCTGTTTTTTATGTAGCACTTTCCATGCGAATGACAAAAAACAGACCTGGAAAAAGATAAAAAGTGTGTTAATTTGGCCTGTAAGAGCTAACAGAGATATCAGCCGCTGAGCTGTCAGACACACCATGTTTTCTAACTGTGCGTTTTCCTTCCTTCAGTCCTTTAGTGCTTTCAGTTGAGAATACAATTACAATGACAACTCCAGTGAGAAATAAAAAAACAACTCTTTTGCGTCTTCGACAGTGACACTGCTGTTGTCAGCGCAGCTTTATTTTCCATCCATTACACCCTATTACAACAGCACTAAGAGGCGTTTGCCTGGCATATTGTGCTCAGTTTCCATACGGCCACAGAAGGGCACACGAGCAGTCGCAACTCTGATTCATAGCTGCTGCGAGAAGAAGACGGATGCTCGATCTCATTCTCCTGTCAGGCAGGATAAAGCGCATGGATGGACTTCAGAAAGAGAAAGAAAATTATATTCCCTCTTATGGGAGAGCAGGTCCCATAAATAAATAAGAGCAATACACGAGGGAATGTGACATCAGCACAGCAGCACGAAAGGATCAGTCTGTGGTGTTTTAGGGGGGAAGAAATTAATTCTGGGCATGCTGGAAGGGTGTACGGAAAATAGGAAAACTGAATAGAGCCGCACAGTGGGTTACAGAAGCCAAAAGTGATTATCTACCTGTAAAATGGAGATTCACAGACTCTGGTAGACCTGCAGGAGGGAAACAGTGTTAGTGGTTACGTTCACAAACGAATGCTAACGCAACAATTAGTGACTGGGGTGAGAGGACATTTTAGATTTAAACACTTATGCTAAACTGGTGAGTTTTGCAGATTCAAGCGTCCCAAACAATGCCTCAGCCTCTCTTTGACTATTCAGAGGCACTAATTAGCATCAAATTAGGACCAAATCAACCGTGCACTGGCATATTTGCTAATTAACTTCCCACATAAACCGCACACATAACAAATGAACGAATTAGTCATTATATTATTGCATGCATGAAATATTCACTGCAGTCGCAGAGCAAAACTTCTCTCCAACTGTAAAAGTTTGGTAATGACTGTTTTAAAAACATTTAAAAATTTTATTTTTCTTGTTTACTTCTGAGATCTGCAAATTAAGGAAGCACCTACATTAATGAGTATTGTACAAACCAAAACAGAATGAAACAGAAATATTTGTATTTACATATTTTTACATATATAAATATTTACATATACAGTACATATTCATATGACATTCACATTCTTTTACCTTAATAACACAATGATTGATTAACCCATTTTCCTGTTTTGGGAGAGCTATTTTCATATGTTATCTTGTGGTAACATTTCTTTCCTAATGCTCCTGACAAACAGTAGGTATATTTTCACAGTGTGACTTTAATGATGCACATAGCATGAGCAATGTTAGGCTTAAGCAGCACTTGGCTGTAAAGACTTGCCTGTAAAGGAGTACTGATAGAGCTCCTGGAGATGGGAGGGGGCTTGTGGGGGCCTATAGATTATTTTTCCGCTGTCTACATCTGCCTGGGTGAAGAGACGCACATGCTGGTAAGGTCTGTCCCTGTGCTCCAGAGCACCTGAGGATGTTCACACAACAACAATCGTTCCATCATTAGGACTAATGCAAGATAGAAACTGGCCTCATTTTCTTAATCAGTATTTCTGCCTTGCTTTTCATCCTTAAAACATTTATTAACATGCAATTTAAAGCAATTTAAATATTAAAACATTATTTCAGCGAATGCATCTTAAATGAAATTTAATTTTTTAATTATTATTTAATTTAATTAATATATTTATCAGTAACATTTTCTTTTCATCTGTTTTCTAGTCTGCACTCCCTTAAAAAAACTTTAATTTTGTATTACAGCACTTCCTCTGTTACTGCCTTATCAGAATAAATTCTTTGTTGTGTTCCCCATTTGTAATTCGCTTTGCATTAAAGCGTCTGCTTAATTAACAAATGCAAATGTACAGTCACTTCTACCCCAGCTTTTGGAAAGCAAAATAAAGACAAACCACATAAGACGATTCTCAGAATGACCTTAAACATAAAATTTCTACCCTTCTATTACCATCTTAGCAAGTTTCACCTTTGACATTCTCTGCTCTATATTTAATAGAGCCAAAAAGAGGAACAAAACAAAGCTATCAGGCTACCATTATGCCCGTGACTGCCCTTCTCCTCACCCCATGACAATAATGGAGGTTTAGTTACCGTGGCCTGAGGTGAGCGGTTTGGTGATGTTGTAGACAAGCTTGTCGCTGGGCGTCTCAGGATCAGTGAAGGAGAGAGCAGAGGGAGATATCACAGTCACACGATCTTCCAGTGCCTGCACACACACAAGCAAAAACACTGATGACACTGATGAAGACAATGATGTCTCAAGATTACATGGATCAGTTGACAGTCTAGGGCAAATCAGAACAGCTTGTCATGCATAAACTGAAATCTGAATAAAGTAAGCCTGACTTAATAAATCTCATTTAAATTTAGTCTATTTGTTAACTTCACCTTTATTGCAAATGAAACGTACTACAGAACTTTGACCTTTAAAAGATTGATGATTACAATTTCATGTAACAATTACATTTTCTGTTCCTTAAAAAGTGTAATGTATAATTTCTGCACCACTAGCAGCACCAAAAGGAAAATAAAAAAATATGTTGCTACTTTGTGGCAGTCAGACAAACAGGTCAATGTTGTTTGCCACAAGGCCACAGAGTTTACGCAAATCAACCAAAACATTATTTACTTATAACTGTTTCTGCTTTTTTTGCAGTTTCTGATTTAACAGGGAAAGAATGTATTTTAACACTGAAAAGAAACACGCTGCTCATATTTGACTCACTGGGAACAAAAGTTAAAGTTTAAAAAAGTAGTTTTACATCAAAGTGTGGGCACAGAGAGCTTAATTTAAAATTCTTTTAGCTGAAGAATCTTTTCATCTCCTGCTGTCTGTATTTTACCGTGATCTGCAGGTCGGCTCCAGGTGAGAGCTGAGGCAGGCCGGGAGTCTGAGGGAACACTCCTATAGTGAAGGTCTGTGTATCACTCCGAGTCTCTGGATACACCTCACTAGAAACCTGCCAACAAAATCATATACACAGACACTTAAAACCCAACCAAATATTACACTGCATCACGTGTATGTTTCTGTTACAAAATTTGCTTGTGTGACTGTTTAGATTGCTCATAACTGCATTTCAGAGAAGAAATGACATTTCAAGACATAATTTTAACACTTACTAGCGACTGAATAAATCGTGTTGAAAAATCAGTCCGGCACATTAGAAAATCTTTCTCAACATCAATACACAACTCTAATTTCTGACCTACTTAATAGTTTCTGCACCCAATTCCAATTCATTTCAACTTGAAAACAGTAATATCTTTTGCAGAAACCCCACAAATAGGTTGAAACACTTTTTGCTCACAATATAACAATAATACGCCCCTAGGACATAAACTAAACTATGCCAAACCATTAAAACACAAATTTTATTTAATGAAGTCTGTAGTGGACGAAACAGCCTCAGGCTAGATGGGAAAAAAAAGGAACAAAAAGACGATTTTCTGCAGAAGGACAGAAAAACTGTCGTTCCAGGAGTCGTTACGGGTTTGAGGTGATGAATTGAATGGGATTGAATGTACTTTAATGCCTCTTACATTGATTTGAGACTAGATTTGAAGACAAATTAGCTTATTTATACTAGAGTAATGCAGTAAAGCTGGTGGTGAAGGCGAAGTAGGACAGATGGACAAACTGGTCTTAGATTGTGAAAGAGAGCTGAAAAAATTGGAGAACACAGTCCAAGAGGGCAGGAGAGTGTAACAATGTGTTTACTTCACTAAGAGATTCATGTTTGTTTCTATGTTATTCTAAAAGCCTAATGGTATGTCTGTGTGTGTGTAAAAAAGAGAGACAGACTGAGAGTGGAGATGGAGAGAATGTCAATCTCAGGACAAGAAATGTTGTTAAACACCACCTGAGCAATCATACCCAACCCGAACACAGTGTTTATGTCCATGTTCATGATGTTGATGATGTCCTAATAATTGTACTGAAACAAAGTTAATGATCACTGTGTGTGTGTCTTATTAAGCTATAATTTGGGGACAAATGATCCCCCAACAACAGCCTACAGCAAGACAGCAAGACTGTAAATGTGTCATACTGCTTTTATACAACTGTTCTACAAAACAGGTAATATTGGGAAACAATATTTGGGGTAATATTACATTTTTTGTTCCACCAATCAAAACAACTTTAAACAAAACATGTTACCCAGCAACAAAAGCGACAGTGATAAAAGGTCTAGAATGCCGCAAATGCAAAAAAGCCAACGAGTGTGAAGTGAACAATGAGTGTAACATCCAGGTGCTGTTATACTGAATATTAGCACTCTTAGACAACCGTTTGTCCAATCAGATTAGAGGATTACTACAGGACTATATTAAATATGCGTGTTTACCTGAAACTGAAAAGTGTCTCTCTGTGTTCCGGATCCATAGTGTCTATACCAGACAGTTCCCTCATTAATATCCTGCTGTGTAAATGTGCTTGTGGGTGTGGTGTCCTGGCCATCTGGAATGAACTGCCATGCCTCCACTGGACCATCAGCAGGCATAGAAACCAGCACGATCTCTCCTAGAGATGCAAACAAGGTGCTTTTATATTTATTAGACACTTTTATTTGTGGTATTGAATTGATAGAAGGCAGGAAAGATGGATGGCAAAAAGGAAGTAAGAAAAGAAAGAATAAAGAATTAAAGAAGGAACAAGGAATAGAAAAAAGGAAGGTAGGAAGAAGGGAGGGAAACAAATGATAATACCATATTTAGGCTGCCCGCTCTCAGAATAGATAGAGTAGAGGATTTCAGAGTCACTGGTTCCTTTAAACTGAGCGTTGAGACATTTTTTAGACAGCTGTACCATTCCTCCCTCTCTGACCCAAGTCTTAGGCACTGAACGCAGATGAGCAGTCAATCCAACCTACAGAGAAAACATAACACACAATTTTGATGACCGGCATGTTTATTCAAGGATTTTAAAGCATTTATTGTCATATACACTGTGAGCCAAGTTTCCCTGTGCAATGAAATTCTTTCTTTGCTGTCCACACTAAATGCCACATTAAGAAAACATACATACATATATATACAAACAACATAAAGTAACAATAAAGTAATAATAAAGTGTAGCTATGACTTTAAACATAATATAATATTAAAGTGTATAGTGTATAATAAAGTGTATAGTGTATATGTTTATTTCCACCTATAGCATAATTGACCACATAATGAGATACAAGTTATAGTTTCAATGACTATGTAGTTCGTCATCAGATTACACATGTAGTTCATGATGTTGAGACAGTTAAATAATGAACAGGAAAGCACAACATGATGTTCTTTAGCACTTTACATTGTGCAACATCAATACTTAAAAAAATCACAAACACATACGCCATTCATACCGACTCAGCTATTGCTATGCTTCAACTCTTTGGATCCCAAAGCTTTGAGCATCCCTGCGCTAGTTGAGAAGCTCGTTGTGGAGAATAAGATCATCTGCTTCACAGATAATCAAAGACATTCAAGGATGCGAGGAGATGAAAGCTCAGATTCAACCAGGAAACATTTTGGCATCTTCCTGCTGAGCCTGATCCTCCCTCTGTGCTGAGAGCGGGATAGATAGATTTATAGGGCAATTCACTCATAGGTCAAGACGTTTTGTTCTGAAGGGCCTCACACCTTAAGCAGCACATTTGTTCAGAGTTCTTTTTTTTTTACCTGAAGGAACATTGCTATCTGATTTGACCCATTTTTGATTAAAGTAGTCAATTTAATAATGCTATATTAAGTAATATTTACTATAGTAACTACAATCAGTTTATTTAAAACTTAAGGCACATAAAAAATAAATAAAGTAAATAAAAAGGTACAGAAAATAAAAATCTGTCAAATCTGAAGCAAGTCTTTTAAACTGACAAAACATATTTTACAGTGAAGGTAATCTATGGCAAATTTTCTGTTACCTTTCTTTTTCTCACTACTCTTCTATTTAAAGTTCAAAGCAAAAGTGACAGAGAACAAGTGCAAGGGGTATTTGAGTTTCCCAGACCACATTAAACTAAGGATTATTCACCATTGCCAGCCAATTAAACGCATCAGGGATTACAAACGTCAAAAGACTCCTAAGATCTAATTGAAAGTAAAGTTGTTCTTTTATCCCTCGTTCTTCATTCCAGAATTCCCCATAATATAAATCTTTTGAGAGCTGGGACCTTGCTTCCCAAGCCAAACCCACAATCAATCCACTAGTCATTAACTGACGACCAGCACACGTTCTGCTCAGCCACTCCCTCTTCCTGCTTTCAATGTCTCGCATTACGAACCTCACCGACCCTTCCGCTCAATGCCAAGGTGTGAGGGACCTCAACGTGCATGTTAATTTAACCTTGTGCCACCCTTTACTTTCTACACAATGAAGCTTGCCGTGATCCAGTCAATCAAAATGTCCTATTGATCTGCAAATAGAATGTTCATGCTGAAACAGGGCTTCCATTAGCCAAAAGCTGCCTGGCCTCAGCAGTACAGACGGGTGGCAGCTGGGAACAAGGCAGGTGTAATCTGATGACACTACAGAGAGATCTGTGGATAAGGGCATGTGAAAGGTGGGAGCAGAGCATGAAAGGGATGATGGAAAGTTGGGAAAAGACCAAACGGATCTGCAATCTGTCTAGACATCGGCAGGCTGTGGGTTTGTCAAATAGTCAGGAAGGGGCAATTTGGGAAAATGGGAGAGGTGAGTATGTTTTTGATTGTGCAGTCTCACACAAAACCTCAGTGTACTGCTTAACTGCAGTGATAAGGGTTTTCTGGTTGACTACCTACTGTATATCTTTGTGTGTGTGTGTCTGTGTGCCTGGACCTCTTATAGGTGACAAATCAGGAGATTAGTATCTTTTATCATCAGATCTCATCAGAGAGATCAGTATCAAAAAACTGTGCCACCATATCATTTTTTTGACAGGTCATCTGAAGCCTGTTTCTAAAATTTAGACTTATATATTATATCAATATTATAAAATTCATGCAGAGCCCTTCGTGGTTAGAACTGCCAGTTTGAGGACTACCTCAAAGAAACCATGAAAACATGTGGAGTGATAAGCGTGCCAGAAAAAATTGTCGCCAAGCTGCTAGAATGGAGAGCTATTCATTTAAAGGCTGTTGACAAATTGAAAATTCCACACAAAACTAAACTATAATACATCTTCAAAATGACCAAGGTTCAGCAGAAAGCCTTAGCACAGTTATCGGTCAGACGTCCCAAATTTAGAAAAACATCTAGGTTATAGATTGCGCTCCAAAGCCATCTTCAATGGAATCTGTGAGGCGGCAACCAAAGCCTAGGTAGCCCATAACTACATTTCTGTAGTTGACGCCATCTTTAGTAACAATGGAGAAGATAATGGAGACAATATGATTTTTATATAAAATCTCTAATCTAAAAACCCATAATCTATAAAGAACATGTTCTCAATGTCTTGCATTGTGTCAAAGTCCCTGCACGAGTCTTGCAGTGATTTAATTGAAACAGTGGACATAAAACTTGAAATAAATCAACTGCAGCAGTAGCCTCAAGGTGTTCAGGTGAGTTGCAGGAATCCATAATTAGATCCATAATTATGTGAAAAACACTGAGTCTAAAACGCTGAGTTGAAATGTTTTTTTACACCTAATATTTTTACACTAACATGAAAGTACATGACACATTGATGGGCCCATAAATAATAATAAGATATTTAACATTTAGTAATTCTTTCAAAAGGGCAAAACATTTAGCTAAAAAAAAAAAAACATGGAGCACACGCCAGTAGTGCAGATTAAAGAATACAAATCTTAAAATTTACCAAAAGTCTGACAAGAAAGTTTCATGAAGAATCACTTCTTCATCCTCAAAGAATTCTGTTTGATCGTATTTCTAACAAAGTTCTGCCAGATGACACACAGAACCTTCACCTCAAATCTACTTCAACTTCAAAACATTTCGAGAGTGAAACCTGTTATGTCCATACCTTCTGTTCAATGCTGATGTGAAAGAGAATGTTCTGGTAGCTGTGTCCATCATTGACCTGCAGCAGAAGTCTGTCTCTGTCTCCATCTGAACCATCATGTACGTACTGCAGTTGCTCGCGATCCAGTTCCTCCAGTGAAAAATGGGTTACGGGCACATCATCGTGCACATGTGTCAGGTGACCATGATGAGGTGGATCCAGAACCGTGATGAAAACGTCCTGTGGATTATCAATATCGTCGATGTGCAGAATTAACCTGCTGATGACAGCGGTTTCACCAGAGTTGGTGTGCAAGAGTTGGTTGGTTATCACAGTGGGTGGCTGTGGAGGAAAAATTATAAATTGGATGTAAACCTTGCAAACTGAGATGAGAGTCAATACAACTAGATACTACTATCTTGTTTGCCTTGAACCATAAAGATGATGAACATGCCATCACCCATTATCTTCATTCAATCACAATAAAAATCCTAACTGTGAGCTTAAAAACATTTAATCATTAATTTCTTCTCTTTACAGAAAAAGAACCTTCCAACTAGGCTGAATGCTGGGCAGCTTTCAAGGCCAGACAGAATGTGGATTTTGGGCCAATCCAGAGGCTTTGGGTCATTTTATTAGGCTTGACACATCCTTTAGTTGTAAGCACAGAGAGAAGGCACAACTGTGGTAGGGTTATAAATGAAGGTTTGCAGAGGTGAAAATTCTGCCAGAGCTGTTAAATCAGTCAGGGCTCGAATACTGTAGGCCAAATGAGATGAGGCACAGGCTGTGTTAAACAGATGGAAATAGATGGCTATCTTCTGTGCATTTGTGGTCCAAATTGGCCTAAAATGGACACAAAGGGATAGAAGAATTGGATGTTGTTGCCAAATATTGTCTACGAGTGTGCAAGCCCAAGACTTTAAACTCACCTTATCGCATTATCATTTTCATGCCGTTTTTATTTTTTTATTTTATTCATTGTGGAAAAGAAAGGGGCACGTTTGTTGGAAATGTTGCAAGCCTGATTTAAACCCGTATTGTCCAAATAAGCACCACACCTTACTCAAAGTATCAGAGCATGCATGCTAAACCATAGGCCATATTTTTAACACACTGTTGAAAACACACAAATATATCAAAACAGCACAGGACCCAATCAGTTACATGGAACACACATACACATTTCAACACAATATACGTTTTACTAAAATTAACAAAACAAAATGCTTTTGCTGCAGAGTTTCAGGGTGCATAGCTGTGGAGAAAACCAGGCCACTATTGTTTACCATACTATAGTGAAGACAGCACGGAACTGTATATTTAAAAAGACAAACTTTTCCCTCAGGGTGAAAGATTAATGTTTTTTATTCTGTTTTAGAAATAGATTCACTGTTCAATCTCTCACTCCCTGACTCTGCTTTGAAATCTTCCTCCATAACTATAGCTAGAACTGCTCACTCAACAGAAGGAATAGCTCTGACTTCTTGAGTTACTGTTATCAGTCCATGAGGGGCAGGAATGTATTCTGGGTGTTATTTGTTGTAATGACATTCCATTAGATTTGTGTTGGGGAGCTCAGGTTTCACTGTGTGTGTCTGTTATCTGGTGGAGGTCAGACAGTGAGACACAGGCGCTTCTCTAGTGACTTTATCTGGGAAGTGTCATAAAATGCTGCAGAGGAATGAGCAACAAAAGAGAGAGAGAAAGAGAGCGAGAGAGAGAGAGAGAGAGAGAGAGAGAGAAGAGAGTGATGCTGGCTCAATGTGCTATAATGCCTCGTTCATAGAGACATAAGGCAGGAAGTCAATCAATATTAAACATTTAGACAATTAATATTAAAAATATGAGTCGTGTAGGTATGCACATATACAACATTTAGAGCTCTAAATACATATACACATGTGAAATCAAGATCTTAACTGCACTGATGAGTTGCCCGACCAGCATGAGTTTTACAAAAACCGATGCTGATATATATAAAGAGCAAGGTTCCTTGCTAATGTAATGTATAGTGTATATGTACTGAGCGTGTGTACTGTATATATACAGTATATTTAGTATATGGACATTTGCACACACATTCAGTCTCTTAATGAATAATTAAAAAGCCAAATACTGCCAGATTAATTGGTCTGGGTGATACTGTATATGCAGTCTTCACAATGGCCCCTGTGAATCTGCTTTATCTGATTACAGAATGAAACCCCATTATTTATCATTCTCTCTGTGTGTGTGTGTGTGTGTGCGTGTACCTGCTGGGAGACGGCCTGCACAGGAACAGTCTGTGGTTGAGAAAACAACTGAGGATCTGCTGCTCTTAACATGAACTGCCCATTTCTGAAAAACAAGGTGACATACTTTGCTGTAAAAATAGTCAAAGAGATAAATAATGTGTGTGTGAGCTAGCCAGCCACAGTCCTCTAGAGGAAATATTTATTCTTAGAAAGAGTAATTAATACTTGTTTTACCACAAATAACAACTTTTCAATTATCATTTTTATAAGGAATCGAAATAACAGAACATATACTGTAGAGTTTTATGTAATAATAACATAACATAAAAGATAAAAAAGAAGAGACATTACCAAGATCTTAATGTTGATTATCGATTTTGGTTGGTTAACATTTTTTATTAGTTTTTGTTCACCTTTACAAGAAAATAGTTAATTACTTTAGCAGGGGAAAATATAATAGCAACAGGTTTGATGCATAACCTGGGGTTTGGGGGCCCAGCAAATATTCTTAACAATAATGTACATTATGTCCAGTAACTTTTAACAGAACATCCCTGATGTGTGGTTTTTGGACATCTATAAATGGAAAATGGAGGGGTGTAAAGATGCATGGAAATTTTATGGATACATTTTGTGTTTTGTGTGTCTGTGTGGTTGGAGGGCTAAAACTGCAAATATGAAGTTATATAAAACAATGTGTGGTGGTGTGTACAGAGTCTCTTTCAGCATTTGTAGGATAAAGTAAAGAAGGCACTAGTGTCCATGTCTTTCCGCTGGTCCAACAAATAACAATTTGTTATTTGTTTGTATTAATATGTAATTTGTCTTTAATTATATAGTGATAAGAGAGAGTGGACAAAAGATGAGGGAAAATAAATATATATTTGTTATTCTGTCTGAAATGTTAATGAAGAAAGCAGCTGAAATAGACAGAGATTTAAAGAGGCAAAGATTCAAAGAGGCAAAAACTAGAAAAAGACAGGCTTTTAAGGAGTAATGATAATGACTTTAAAAGCAATACATTGATACACAAGAAGGATGAGAAATAAAATGGGAGAAAAAGTCTAAAAATATAGATCACCTGGTAATTAAACCACAGTTGAAGAGAGAGAAGCCATATAACAGAGAATAAACTGTGAGAAAGTTCAGCAGTCAGTCTAACTTAGTGACTGCTGCATGTGGTTAACACAAATGCTGTGGATTAAGAGCACTGTGGGGTGTGTGTATGTGTGTGTATGTATGTGTGTGTGTGTCCTGTCAGGTACCTCAGCAACTTCAACACAGTAATTAAAGCTAATGACTTCACACTCTACTCAAACTCCATTGCCTAAAAACACACAAGACATCTTTAAAACACTCTTGCCTTAATACAAGCCTCACGTGTCGTTTTAATACTGCTGCAAAACATCTCTTTGGGTATTTTTTGTGTGCAAATTCAAGTAATGTTATAAATCTGGCTGAGCAAAAACATGCCACGTGTGGCAGGAATAAGGAATGAAATCATCTCCTCTAATGTGATATATTTTAGAGGATGAGCAATGAACTTTTACATGAACTGTGAACAGTGTGTAAACAACCCGAAATTAATGATTTTAGACTTCCATACATCATCTAGTTCATAAATACTTTCATTGCTACCTAAACACAGACGATCACGCTTACTTTCACTCACTTACACCCACACAAGACAGAAAAAAATCTCTTGATTCAGAATTAAAGTGACAGTGTCTAATTCCAGTATAACTAGTGCCACCAAAGATCACAAAAACAATGACCCGGTATTCTGAAAACTTCCCCATTTGCAACTGGTTACAAACAGCTAGCCCCACCCCCAAACTCAGGCCATTGGCTGTGCCAATACAAAAAGAGCAATGATACATCACTGCCACAGAACCACAGAAAGTGTGTTTAAAATAAAATAAAATATAAATGATGTAGTTGTAGTTGTCTCTGCATGTTAAGCTGAGACAGTAGAAAATATTTTAACATTAATAAAATTAGACACATCACCCTAAAGTACACAATGACTTCAGGTCATAGCTCTGCATGAACACACTCACTTGGTCTGCTCTCTGTCGTGAATAAAGCGCACAGCTCTGCGTTTGAGCTGAGTAAGGGTGAAGGTGTCGTCTTTGCCCAGTGTTCTCTCTCGTTCGTTCTCCAGGACCACTAGATGACCGTTACTTGGTGGCTGAAGGAGCTGGAGCATCATGCTTTCTGATTGGCTGTCTGCGTCCTTGATTGACAGAAGTGCTGGATCCACAGGTTTAACACCACCAATGGGAACCAGCAGAGAACCATTGATATATAGGGATGGAGCGCGGCTGTTTGCTGTAGAAACAGAAATGATTGGGATCCCCTGATACTTTAAACCTTAGTAATGGGTAAAAATCCTTTAACAACATATGTACTTGTACTTATGTACTTATATGTACTTATTACTTATGCTGGCTTAGTTTAAACATGAAGCTTGCAAACTTCCAGAAACACTTTTTTTACAAGTAGATAAGTGTGACATGCCAAAAACAAGGCCTAGATTACCGTGGCAGGCTCTGGTTTTCCGGTCGGCATAAAATCCATGACCACAGTCCGGGCTGCATCGGCCGTTTTTCAGGAAGAAGTTCCCAGCACAGACACGGCACTCACCTAAACTCACACACTCCAAGCAACCAGCTGAGCATGCTGGGAAATAACAGCAAACAACAAATCAGATTTGACACGAAAGGAAACTACATCATTATGTTCAGTTTCTCTACAATGAGTAGGTTGGTAAACATGCCAAAACGGCTCCTCTATACAGAGATTAAATTCACAGCACTCACCAGAACACTGACGGGTGGAGTCGTGAAGAAAATGATGTTTACCGCAGTCCAGCACACACTGGCCGTTCAGAGCAGCATACGGCAGCTGGCACTGTTGGCATCGGCCCTGAGCCTGGCACAGCTCACAGTGCTCATCACAGCCTGTTCAGTGGCACAGAGACAACATTTAGACACAAAATTAGATTTAGGTTGGCTATGGAGTCCATTTTTTTCTTCCAGGTAACTGATTTACAACAGTAAAAAAATCTCTGAAACATAAAAACTTAGAAGTAATTAGAAGCATACAGAAACACAAGAAAAGCAATGATGTCATTGGTATTAACGCACATATTTACAGTCCATGTTTTACTTTTTTTATGTAATCAGGTTAAAAAAGCTTGTGCCATTTTGGCGCTTGACAAACATACATTCGTCATACAAGTCTAAAACAACATAATCATAAGTAAATGATGACAGAACTTGTGGCTGAAGTGTTTCGTTAAGAGTCAGTGTTTACTGTGTAGCATGCAGCTTTAGTATCATACATTTCAGTGCTTCTACTGAATTCTGCCTAAACTGGTTTTCTATCAGGAGGTTAAAAACTACATAAATACAAAACTACAAGTGCTGGACAATATCAGTCAGTGACAGTCAATGTGGTGGAGAATTGTAAATGAGAGCCAGCAGCTACTTCAATTCGCTCCATATCTACAGCAACACTGATTAGTCTTTCAGTCTAATTTGAAATCAATTCATTGAAGTGCCATTAAACCTTGGCAATGGCACAGCGGCTGGTATGGGCACTACACAGCAGGCATCACTGATGCTCCCTACATCCCCGACCGTGACAACCGACTGAGAGATTGAAATGTCAAAGTTTATTGAGCTGGAAAATTGATTGGTTGGACTCATTTTCATAATAAACATTGTGATTTTTTTTTTGATCACTGACTTAGACATCTCTCAGCATCTTGGTAGAATCCCGGGGAGCAGCCTGGCACACAAATGCCATCCTGTAGGACATATCCTTCCATGCACTGCAGACAGTCACTACGCAGGGGTCCGCGGCATGCGTTACAGCTCCAGTCACACTCTGAGAGAGTAGAAGAGAGAGAAAGAGAGACAGAAAGAGGGAGGGTGAGTGGGTGGAAAGAATATGAAAAGAAAATATGATAAATTGGATTGAGATTGAAGAAGGGTGCAAAGAAGCGCAAATTAGAAAGAAACAAGGCAAAGAGACAAAGTGTTCAGAGAGCATAAGAGAAACGACATTTGCATTTTCTGAAGGAAATACCAATGACTGCAAAGCAATGTGTGACAAATATTATATCAACATCGTTACCTGCATTTTTTTTAAATGGCGAACATTCTAACAATGTATACTGTAGTAACTTAAAGCAATAAGCCATGAGATGCCATGTGTTACAATGATTTTACGTTTATTTTATTATTGTTTATTTTATTATCTACCTACAGTTGGTCAAAAACACAAATGTTTAATAAATTGTTATAATAATTAAAAGTAATCAGAATAAACGATTATTTCATCGAGTTATACAGTTCATCAGCCTAACAACTACTTTGTCTGTAGTTGCCAAACCATTTAGCAGCTTAGTGCATTAATATAGAACATGCTGTTACAGGTGTACGGTGAGTTTTAGGCAGTTTACACTACCTTCAAATTTGGCAAGGCACTTTCTGAGAATATGCCATGACTGAAGAGGTAACACACACACACACACTTTGCCGTGTGTCGTGCTTAAGAAAGACCTTTTACACTGACACATTCACAACAGAGCAAAGCCTCAAATGCTTTAATGCCTAATTACAGAACTATTTGTTATATAACTTGACTGAGATTTTATAACTTTGAAGTTAAATAACAAAAACCACATTTCATAAAACCCAAAAACAGACAGCCCATTCAAAGCTGAAAACATCTCCAAACCAGGTTGAATAGAGAAGATGAAAAGAATAACATTTGAGGGACTTGACAAGTGCTGTAATAAATGAGAGAATGAGAAAAGGAGAGCGGCTGTTTAACTGCTCCTCTGCTCAGTCTTCATATCATCTATTAAAGAGAGTGTTACCCAAGCATTTGATAAATCAGCATCAGAAGTTCACTCTCTGAATCAGCTTAGCTCATTAAAAAGGCCCATCACAGTCTTTCTATCTGCCCTCTATTCACATAACCTCATAATCGCTCCCCTCATTCCCTGAACATATCCCTCCAGTCAAAATTTTCTGAAAAAAAGACAAGTGGCCAACATTATTTAACTCTACAGCCAATTGAAACGTCCATGACGTACATATTTACTCTGCCTAAGTTCAACCTCAGCTGTATTCTGAAATCAAACGCAGCTAATTTGTCCAAATGCCATTTAGACTGTGTAGTCTTATTACACGCCTCTCAGTAAAGACACAAACAACAACATCCTTCATTACTGAAGTCAAGGTAACCTTCATTCACAGACAGTACTGCAGGGGGTAAACAGCTTTAAAATCACTTACTCACTCACTTACTCACACTCAACTTTCTGTTAATTTCTCTCTTAATCTCGCACTCGCTGTCCCAATAAAGGGAGCATCAGTGATCCCTGCTGTTAAACTGACACAAATGCAGTTACTGTACATAACATATTCTTATACTGCAAATTACATTTACTATAGACTAACCCCAAATCGAAATTTGAATTTTTTGATTTTTGGATGTACTTTATGTATATAGAATTTTTGCAAAATAAAACATTCCAAATGTCCCAAAAAGGAAACAAAGAATCAGATTTATCTGACTCCTGTAGAAAAATGTGTTCCTGAAGGATTGTAATGTAATGCAGGGACACAAGTACACACACACAAATTGAAGGGGACAGAAACTATCTCTATCTCATCTTGTTCTCCTTTGCAAATCTCTAAATCCTAACAAAATTACAGAAAGGTCTCACTGTATGGGGTCTATAAAGCTTTAAACCCACATCTAAACCACAAATCTTATTAACACCCCAAAACACGAAAATAACAAATAATCTCTCCTCTGTAATGACTTATCCTGCTGTTATAATGATGATTTGCTTTGAGATACTTCACCTTACTAATGATAAAAAATAATAAATCCTTTTTCCAGGTGTTTTGTGTTGCACAGTGTGAAATTCCATTTTCAAGGTTAATATCCCTTCCTGGATTCCAGTGGGAAAAGCCATAAACTTTTATTTTAACTTATTTAGAGCATAAACTTTACATCAAGATGCAATATTGTGCATAATTTTGATTTAAGGTGTTAATAAAATGGACTAGACCATGATGAGTGTTGTCTATTTAGAAATCAAAAGGAAATGTATTTTTAAGGGGTTTTACATTACAAGACAAAAATAAAGAGCTACATGGCAAATGTGCAAATATCAGATACACAACATTGGCTGTTATCTTTCCCATATCACATGGTTTGAACACGAGCGTGTGTGCGTTCGGCAGACTCACCTCTGCACGTGCGTGTGGTGGTGTTGAGATAATACTGATGAGCACAGCTCTCATACTGACACTCTCCAAAGAGAAGCACTTTAGCCGGATCTTTACAGGATGTGCACACACCAGCCGTCTCACAGCTCAGACACTGGCTGTCGCACACTGCAACACACACGATAAACATACAATCAATAGTGAAACTAAATGTTAAGCCTTTATCAGATTTTGTGTGCATATCTTGAGTACACACACATCATGGGTATTACATTTAGAAGAAGAAAGAATAGATGGTTAAATAGATGGATGGATGGACAGGCAGACAAACAGAGGCTGCCTGCAGAGTCTGACAGATGGCAGAATATTGTAAATTAGATTACAGTCAATGACATTGTGCTCAATTGCACTATTATAAAGATGTTCTTACATTGGCACACCCTGTTTTCATCTGCGTAATATCCAGCTGGACAGCGAGCGCTGCAGAGTCCTGATGGGGCAAGAACAGCAGGGGCCAAACAGGAAGTACATGAGACAGGACCATCTCCACTGCACTCCTCACAGGAAGAGTGACATTCTATAGAAAACAAACACAGGGCAGTAAGAACACTAACAAGATTACAGACAATAATGTCAAATGGTTGGGGGATCGATTCCCAGGGAACAAACAAACTAATAAAATGTATACCTGAATGAATTGTAAGTCACTTTGGATAAAAGTGTCTGCCAAATACATAAATATAAACGTAAAAACTATAAGGTATATATTGATATAAGCTATATATTATTAAAATGACAAATTACTGCTTAGTGTTAGCATATTATAGTAATTACTACCACCAAATCTTAGAAACAAGCAATGTATTTTTAAAATATCATTTTCATACCCTTAAAAACACTTTGACAAATGCTAACATTTATGTCTGATGGTTTGTTAAAACAAAACGACCACAACCAACACAAGTCTAAACACACTTGCATATAAACACATCTGAGCACATTCCAGCTCCCTTTATATCACGTGAGACAGACGATTAAAAAAGGCCATAAGACTTTATAGATCACATCAACATCATAAGTGATTTCACATTAAAGTTGAGCTGTACATCACAGTCCCTTATAAAAATAAATGCACTGTCTCATCTACTATGTCAGCAGAGAAGCCTCTTTCAAAAGCAGCAGGTAATTACATCAGGGTTATGACAACAGACGCTGCAGTTACACTGAGAGACTGTGTAGAATGACAAACTGGTGCACAAAGAGAATGCCGGCATTAAGATTACATTCATTCTTCATGTAATAATAAACCTAAACTTGGAAATAAAGCAGCACAGATTTAAAGAACTTCAGAGGAGGATGGTCAGATGATGTTGAAGGATATAATGAAATAATGTTATATGATTCTGATTGAATGAGAACACTGGTCATCTGAAATATCTTCAACTTTACAACTCTAAATATTGTATTTTGTTTTCCTATTTAAGAACACATACAGTATGTGTTATAGATTTAATGAGGCGTGTGGGAATGTCTGGTGGGACACATTTTAAAACTTTACTTTGGCTCATGAATATTCATTGGGTGACGTATGCTTAATAGTTCTTGCTGATTACATTGTGTTTGCTTTACTCATTGACAAATTTGGTCTTAAAGACATCAGTTGTTGCAAATGTGTTCTTTGCAAAATGGTCAAAGCTTCACAAATATTATACATATATGATTACATGAAGGAAGATCATAAAGATTATAATGGTTGCTACACCTCTGGCATATAGATTATAAACTGCTTTTGGTCAAATTGCTTTATTGTTTTCTCTTCTTTATTGTTCTTCATCACTCACTTTTGCAGGCTCCATGCCTCCGGTAGTGTTTGGGAGGGCACTGCGGTACACAGTGATCTCCCAGCAGTAACATTCTGGGAACCTTACACCACAAACACACTGTACCAGAGCCAGTCTGCAGGTCTGCAACACATCGCTGACAGCCCTCCTTACACTCTGATCAACAGAGAGAGAGAGACAGAGCGAGAAAGAGAGAGAGACAGAGCACATATAATTAAGCATAAAATAGGCTTCACTAATAGCAATCATGAGGTGCTATATTCAATAATTCATCCATGAGAACACTCTGAACTGAGATAAGCACGGAGAGAGGAGTGGATGGAGGAAAAAGAATTCAGATTACTATCATGAAATTTCTACAGGTGTAAAAGTAAACATTTTTTTCATCTCTATATCCTCCCTCAAAGCTTATCTGCTGTGGGAATAGACTGGCTCCATCGCCATGGACACGATAAGGGTGCTGATAAGCGATGCTTATCAACCAATGAAAACCAATTTTTTTTCTTGGTTTCTTAGGTCAAATGAGAATATGCAGACTATCATGCTTCAGTACATATTCTCTGCATTATAGATAAAACTCATTCTTTATTGACTCAAATTTAACTTTTATTCCTTATGTAACCAGATCTAATCTGAAATTAGTTTTGTGCAAAATTTGTGAATAAAAGCACTTGATTTCTATATAGTTATAGGCAGAACAAGCACCACAAGGACCTATTGTATTACAAACTATGACAGAACCAACTAAAAAAAATTGCTTTGTCAATATCTGTAATACATTATACAATGTCTGTGAATGTTTGTTCTTGCATAGTAAAGATACTGCATAATTCAACATGTCGACAAGTCTTATTAACAGCCTCTAAACACAGAGCTTTTTAGACAATACACATACATTTTGAGACTTCAATGTCACTGAGTCTTTCTGACTTTTTCAACAGCCTGGACGATTATACGGCATATAAACTCATTCAACCTGATTTATTTCAATATTAGTCTTGAAACTACAATTTTTGAGCTATTTACTGTCATTCACACAATTCACATTATGACAAAACACCATAATACATCATAAGATCTACAACAGGGGAAAAACTGACATCAGACACTCACACAGTAACATTAAATGTCATAAATTCTTAAAAGCAGTGCTTTTATAAAATTACATAACATTTCTCTTACAATTACATAACACTGCCCTCTAAAAAAATAAGAATTTTGGCAATGATATAAGACATGGAATAACTGGAGCTATGTTTCTACTGCATGTCAGTTTATCATAGAGAAACATGGAGGCCTTCTAAGTTATCCTGTTTTTCATTGATGCCTGATGTCCATGGGGACTAAATATTCACTGTTCTGTGAACTACTTTGCATCTGGACTCATATTAAATTTGATTACAGAGAAATCAGGAAGGCAGATTCAGAATTTGAATTTCATGATTCTGTAGATAGTGTAACTTCATAGAAGGTGGACAGATGAAAGCAGATGATTACATAAAGAAGATGAGAGTTGCTTCAAAGCTACAGTCCATTTATTAGTCATGTTGAGCTGAGGACAGAACACCTTCACTCCATAACTGCCTGTTTGTCTTTTTGCCTGTAATCAAATGCAATTTTGATATGCAGTATTTGTTTACTTGATTTATAGACCAAATGCCCTCCAACTGTTTGTAATTACTACTTTTTGTGCTTGGTAAAACTGGGATTTAGTGTTTAATTTTGCTATCTTTTTGTTTAGTTTTTTTACTGTAACTGTGAATCTGTTTTTTTTCTCTATTTCGCGAATCACATTTATGATGAGGACTAAATCCGATGGTCTTTCACCACTTACTATTTGTTTCCTAAGGTTTTGTGTCTCCTAAACAAAAAAATACTTCATTAAATGTTGCAACCCGTAATGAGGCACAAACCAGTACCTCAGCCACATTGTAACAAAACTCAAGTAACAGAATAAATACTTTCATGAGTCAAACTGGCTTATAGCACATTCTAGAAAAGAATGATCATATTTTCCTGCTCATGGCATTGACTCTAGTGCAAAAGCTAATATAGTCTTTGAACACCAGATCCTCCCTCAAGGGCTAAATGTGGCCATTCCACACCTCAAACCCAGGCAGGTGCAATGACTTGAGAACAAAGCTCTCACTTGGAAACCTTAAAGCAATGTTACAGTGATGGTCTGGGGAGCTGATTTTCACTCACCACCGCAGTAGCCCACAGCATTCAGGTATTGGCCCTCAGGGCAGCTGGTTTGACAGTATCCGTTATGGAGACTGGCATGAGAAGGACAGGCAGAACAGTCTGCCTGAGAAGGGCCTGTGCACTCTTTACATGATGGATGACAGGCTAAAGAGAGGAATAAAATAAGAAGTTTCAGCAACTAATCAACTGGTTTTGAAAGATGCCATGCTGCAGATAGCACAGTGTATTAGATCTTTTACATCAAATTTATTTAATTTGACTTGTCATTAAGGAACATATTCATATTTTGTGTGGACAAACAAAAAAAAAGGATAACATTAAAATACAAAATGAAACATCCACCTTGGCAGGTGCTGTCCTGAACATGGAAGCCGTGGGGGCATTTACTGAAACACTGCCCTTGGTGAAGGACACTGGTTGGCAAACAGGAAGTACAATTCTGGAAACTTCCACCTGTGCAGTCTGAACATGAGGTATGACATCCTGAGGGAAAATAGGATACAGTAATAAACATCTGATCTCAGTACCACAACACTTGCTTCAGTAGCTCATTCCAAATAATTAAAATCATATGCAACATTTTAATTTAATTTAACATTTTCACTATTGTTGTTTGCATTAACCATTGACACACAGTGAGGGCTACAGATACTGTTACTTGGTTAGCTGCTTGAACCAGTTACTAATACAGTCTTTCCTCTGTCCTTAAACCTGCAGAGTCCTTCTCCTAAAGTCTATACTTTACCACATAGGCTATTGGGTAACAATCCACTGTGAAGTCTGCACTAGCGGGGGGTTGACAGAAACCATAATGGCCACAATTGGGGGGTGTTAGTGGCAAATGGGAGGTCCTATGGTTTTGTGGACTTCACAGACTTGTGTACACATAGGCCACAAAACCACTTCAAACATGCCATTTGGAAGGCCACGGAGTGCATTTGGAAAACCTAGTTCTGGTACTGTAACTTCCCCTAAAAGATCTGGAGTCTTTGAATCTAGGTTTAGAAGATATGATGCTTAATCTGTCTAAATCTATAAATACAGAGCAAAAGCATTTCCTCTACAATAGCTGGCAGTCAGAGAGCTAAGCAGTGGGCACACAGCTGAATGAAACGAGCACAGCCTATCACAGGTGTGGACTCGTCACCACTACTACCAGATATAATGTGTTAAGAGATGTTAACACACACATTCAAACACACACATGATCTGTGGAAAACGGACAAATACAAACATGCAGAGGCACCTGACAATTTCCTCGATTTGAAGTAAGGCCCTTAGGACACAAGTGTCAACACTGTGACACATACATCCTTCATAGTGGCCTATAAGAGCCAAAGTTCTCCTTGTCCGTAAGTGATTTGTCTGTTTTGGCAAGTTTCATTGTTGATCAACACAAAAGGGCTTATCTATTCACATAATTGGGTATGTTGCCTCAAGAAGAACAGTAAGCATACTAATGCTAACCCAGCCCATCTGTATTCTGTTGAATGACTGGAAGACAGGGCTAGACCGTCCTTTAATGCAATTTAGATTTACAATAAACATGTTTAAAGGCTTTGCATATCGCTCATTATTCTTTCAAATGACATTTCAGCCCGCTGGGCATGTTGTGAAATGAAGCCACTGAGATGAGAATAACGTCACAGTCTTGTAATTGAGCATTGGCTGTAATAGGTTGAATTTTTTAATGCACTTTTAATCGGTTTATAAAGACACATTACAGGTTAATTATTTCATGTTTTTTGTGTACTTGAGAACACAGAGAGGCTGAAGGGAAGGACCAATCACTCACATATTTTATTATTTACATAATGCTTTTATATCAGTACTTCATTCAAATATGAATAAACATGATTAAAATTAAGGTTTTATGATATTTCTAACCATTTGGCTGTATATTAACTAATGACTACTAATTACTGTATGTAATTAATACTTTATTTAACAAAATATGATATGTTGTCATCATCATGGATTAGCCACACTTAAAAGTATTTTTACAATTCTTTACAACAATACTGAAAATAATCTTTAAGTAGGCTTTTTAAAATAGCGTTATTTAGGAATTAATTGACCTAATTTTTGCAGCATTCATTAATATTAGTTGTAGACGACTGTAGACGATTGTTCATTGTAAGTTCAGTTAAAAATGCATTTAGTAGTGTAAACGTACAATATAAATTTACTATAAAGTAAAACATTTAGGTGCTCTTGTTTCTGCAACAAACGTTAACAGCAGTAGCACTCCATATAATTATTTCTGGTTATCATCACCTTATGGAGTGAGTCAGACTAACATACACACAGAGGCATGCAGAGAGACTGACTTTAGCATGAAGAGGGATTTACACATTGGAATTTCCTCTGCATGACATCTGATCCATCGGCACATGAATACATACACGCACACACACATGCACACTTCAGACAAGTAGCCCTGAGGAAGCTCAACATTTGTCTGAGCATGCTGGTTGAGCACAAAGGACTTCATTGAAGAAAGAGGCACTTGTCATTATTATAACAGTGAGCTTCACCACACTGAATGAACATCCTGCTGGTCAGTTTCCCACAACCTTCAGCAACAAGTCAATGAGCAGAGAGATACAGACACGCTTTTATTAAAAATGAATTCAATATTTTCTAAGTAAATTCTAAACAGGTAACTACACTTTTTTTGGATAATTAAAATTCACAGCATGTCATTGCCATTTACCTTTTCAAAAGTTACATTTTTATAGACTGTATTTGACAAGTGCTGAAACTGGATTTTATTCCCTGTAAAGCTTTCAACATGTGACCACTTCATAAATACAGAAATTCTCTCCATTATATGTAACTACAGAAACACACAGTAAGTGTTGTATTCACTTTGATGACGTCACAGTTTCCATTGTACACCACAGAAAGTCTCTGTTCCTTGGTAAATAAATTATGACCAGGAATCTTCATAGTGTTTCTGTGGAATTGCTGTAGTTTCCGGTTCACAGCGACACATTTTTTAAAATTACAGCTTATTCTAAATAATGTAACTGTTAATTTTTCCAGGATTGGCCGGGATTTTAATTTTAAATAAATACCATTTTCCACAAGGTTAACATCATGCACAAAAACGACACCTGCAACATCTTTAAACATTTTTAGTCATCAAGGATTTAGATCTAGTTCAAACAACATGTGGTGTCTTTCAACACGAGAGCATGTGGATTCCTTTGCCAGCTATTATCTTGGAATTTTATCATTTATAATCAGGGAGCTACTGAGAATCTGGATGGTTATGTGCATGTGTGTGTGTTCTCATATTCAGAAGAAAACTTAGAAAAATGCTTATTTGTTAGCTCACCTCTGCAAATACCATCAGGGTCAAGATGATGCTGTGGCCAGCAGGCAGATATACAGGACCCGTGAGAGACATGTCCATTCTGAGGCTGCAGAACCTCTTCTTGTTTAACACATCGAAGGCAGTCTGAGGAATCAGGACCCACACAAGCCCTGCAGGAAACATGGCACCCTGCACAGAAACAGAAAGAACATGCTGAGAAGAAGATGGACACACACAAACATGCTTACTGTATTTACTGTATATAGTGTCCCCATAGCTCAACCGACAGAGCAGTCACAGTGATTTTAATTGTTTTGATTGTTTTAATTGTTAATTAAATTAAGCTAATCGTAGTTAATTTACTACCCTGTTTCACTGTATATTAATTGTATTGGCATTTCATTGTATATTTCATAAATTCAATAAGATGATTTGTACTTAAGGATCATGAGGCAGTTAATATGTCTATGAGTGCAATGCTCCCTGGTGAGGCTTTACAGAGTCTCCTATGAACAAACAGTCTGTATCTACACACAGAACCTCTAGAGAAGGTTATCTGTATTCGGGACACACACACTCTCTCTCTCACCCGCAATGCAGTACTGATTGATGCACTGGGGCAGGGGACAGCTACAGGTAAGATAACAGAACAAAAATCACTCACCCCTTGTGTATGGTTCATTTCTTCATAAACTTTCGTCATAAACTCATAATTTGTTTAAAAATATCTGACTGTAATGTAAGAAACAGACCGTCTTTGAAAAAGTCCTAAGAAGCTATACTAGGGATTATTCCTAACAACAGTCCTGCTATCCGTCAGTACTGTATAATTTAATATGAATGAAATATATGGACTGTTATAATTATCCCCTAACACTGAATGCACTATAATTTACTGTGAATAACAGTGTCTGTTACTCAAAACAAACGCAGAACGAAATTGATTCATAACATTTCAATCAAACCTAATCATATCAAAATTTCAATTTCAGATTTAATGATGCATTGCATCCCTTAGCAAAATTCAAATTGACAGAGCAAATATTTTCAACCCTAGTGAATAAGTGTTTTTGTTCAGTAAAAAACTACAGTACATCTATAGTGTGATCTATCTTCTGTTATCGTGACCCAGTTTCCACAACTTCATGATGTAACAGTTGGAGGAATATCACAGCTATATAAATGCAGTCATACTGTGGCAGTGGCCGCCCCTGGAGAACAGGCCCTCTCCGCAGGACTCCACACACTGGCCTTGGTGCAGGATGAGGGACCTTGGGCAGGAGATGCACTGAGACACAGAAGGTCCTGAGCAGGACGCACATGAACTGTGGCAGGCTGGAAGAGAAACAGTAGAAGTTCAAAGTATTTAGCAGATATCTCATAAGATTCAAGCAAAAATGCATGGATCTTTCTAACCCATAACCTTCTAGGGCATCTCCATCAGACAAAACAAAAGAAGAAAACTTGTTTGAGTTCCTAAAAATCTCAAGTTTGATACGCTGGTCTTTTTTGCTTCAACTCAGTTGCAACTTAAAACTTTACCTTGGCAACGACCGTGGTTGTCCTTGTAATACTGTGGCGGACATTGTGGTATACATTTCCCATGATGCAATGCATGTTCAGAGGGGCAGCTCATACAGTGAGGATGGTCGGGTTGACAGGTCACACAGGATGGGTCACAAACTAGGGATATTGTATAATAATTTGTAAAACATCAAATAAACGTGTTGGTTTTTAGGGCAAAATGTTAAATGAATAAAAGGATTAAAGCATCTGTTAAATGAATAAATGCAAATATAAATATACAGAAAAATATTGAAGATTGTTTACATATCTTGCATGTCCTTAAAACACTTCACATTCCATGAAGACATTAACTAAAATAATATGACTAAGATGAGCCAATCATTCAAATAGCAGCTACAAATTATGCTGGAACAAAAAAATATTGCCTCAGGGCTAACTAAAGGTAGCGTGTCAATACATTATATAAACTGCTCAAACCACAAGCTATTTTTACCCATAGTTAGAAACCCAGAGAAACGTAATAATGACAAGCACAGCATCCGTCAACACAATTCTCTCATGTGATAAACAGACAAGCTGTCTCTGCGGTAGTTGCAAATTCTTCCACTCCACTCAACCTGACGCCTGCTGTCAGGCTGATTTACAACAATAGTAATTTTATAATTTACAATAATCTTGCTCTTTTTTATTTTATATATCTCCATTAGTCCAAAATAATTTATTATGATATACAAATAAGAAAATACACGTTATAAGAGTAACACATTTTGGAAATATAAATCTTCAGCCAAAAGACTTTACCCAAGAAAAAATAATTAGGACAAAAAGACAAATGTTAAATAAAAAAGACAAAATAAGGGACTTGAAGTTATTATACAGATTGCATTAAACCTCTGTCTCATAATCATTTAACATTACTGGTAATATTGGTGAATAACACAAAAACAAATGGTTATAGAGTGTAAAGGTCCAAATTCTACCCATCATACCATAACAGGTGCCTTGACTAGCATAGTAGCCAGGGCCACAGTCTGTAACACAGAATCCATCCTTCAGTAAGTGAGAGGGGTCTGAGCATGTCAAACAATCCTGAGGCCCCGCCCCCTGGCACGATGAACAGGAGTCATGGCAACCTAAAGAGGAAGAAGTCAATAATCTGTTCAGAATCAAACAGCTAAGAACAGATCCCTTAAATCTAGGTAAACAAAACGAAACAAGACATAAAAACAGCCTAAGCCAGATTTACAAGGTTACTTTTTGTTCTAGTCATGTTTTGGTGAGGCTTATCTGTGTGAGGCTTTACTTTGACTTTGATAGAAAATATGTCAGTCAAATGAACAAAAGATGACCTTTCTGTGGGAGCTTGTAAAAAACAATGTAAAAGATAAAAGGCAGAAGAACATACATGTATGCATAATGACCTAATTTGAATCATATACAAGCAAAACACATCACCAACAAATAATGTACACGCAAACACAACCACACTAAAAATAGCTTTTCTTTACATTATCCTCTGGGTCCCACTAGCACAGATCTAATCGAAGGCCTTAAACTAGCGTGCTAAGACCTAAAGCTTACCCACCAAATACAAAGGCATACTGATAATTATATCTTTATTTATTTCTTACATCAGTTGGCGAAGAATTTCACAGCTCAATTTGAAAAGGATTAGCACTTGATTGGATTTTGGGTAAATGTAAACTCAAACTATATTAACCTTAAGGAAGAGGTTATTCCAGATTGAGATATTTGTTCAACCTTAATTTGAATAGTCAGTGCACTCAATCTGTCTTTAACAAAAGTACTGAAGTGTTCAACCCAAATATAATACACAACCTTTGAAAACTCAATTCACTGTAAATTTAACATCCCCTCTTCATAAGAACAGACAGATACAACAGAAAGATAAGAAGATACAGGAACATTCGAACACTCAATCAAGATCACCTAGTTTTTACAAGTCAGGTTATGAAGCTATATTTTATGTACAACAAATAATGGCAGCTTTCCAGATTTGGGTAGAATGTCATTTATAGTTCATTTTAAAACAAGATGCCTTTGAAGTTGATGAACCACTAACAAACTAGCTATACTGGGTGTAAATATATTACATGTGTTGCTTTACTGAATGTGTGTATATTAAATGCTTGGGTGTTGTGGATGTTTCAGGCTGCTGCTCTGTGTTTCTAATGCATTCTGAGTGGTTGTTAGTAAATTGATGTGCTGTTTTTAGGGTGTTATGGGTTGTTGGTTGAATTTAAGTGTCATTCGTGTCTGTAACACAAGTGGTTTGAGAAAAGCATAATACTGATAGTAACAGTGATGATTACCTTAGTAAGCACCAATAATTACAGGTAACATCATTAACTATCAACTAATACCTTTAAATTACATTTACCTAATTTACCTAATAATCAGTAAACATAATTTTCCCATTAAAATCAACATGTTTTTAGTCACTATTTCCATTTCTCAAAATATCTCTAAAGTAGAAATACAGGTAAAATATTTTACTAATAAAAATTCATAATTTTTAGAAATTCCAAAGAATCTGTTACAACAGTCACTAATTATGTTTTGCAGCAATAAGGTCACAGGACAGTCTATTCTTTTCTTTGTGCAAGTCTGGTGCTCAGGATTAAACTATGAGTCTGGGCTCAGTGCCCAGTGTGGAACATGCATTCACCATTTTACATGGCTTGTCTCCACAGACTCGCACACACTGGCACCAAACTGGCCCAAAACCCTGAGAAGCTGGAATAGTACCAAAATATTTTGACAGCTTACAACAGAGTGTGAACAAGAGAGTTAGGTAACCATGTTTAGTGTGATTGGAAAAGCTTGGCATGCTTAAAAAAATTGTGACAGCACACTTGAATGTCTGTCTGCAAAACTGTTCAAAGTTTCACATGACTTTTTGAAATGCTGAACACATGATTAGTTTATTATAACAACACCTGTTTATTTTTTAGAAACAGTTAAAATAGTTCTACAGTGTCTACTAGAATTTCTACAGTGTCAACTAGAATATAAAACATAGATAACAAAGGACAATACAATACAATAACAAGAAAGAAAGAAAGAAAGAAAGAAAGAAAGAAAGAAAGAAAGAAAGAAAGAAAGAAAGAAAGAAAGAAAGAAAGAAAGAAAGGGAGAGATAAGGATAACAGTATATGAAGGAACATCTAAAGGCTTCCTTTAAAATTGTCTCATTTTCTAGTGAAACAAATGAACTTCTTCCACACATTTGGTGTTTGCACTCAGCCAGAGAGAAAAACAAGAGAATGAATCGTTATCACGCTGCCACAATAAAAACCTTCCACATTCAATCCCTTGGTAGGACTCGCTAAATCCACCATAATGGGTTCAACCTAAGCTGGATATTTCTTCTCCATCTTGTCTTTTTAAGAACATTAGGTCCAATCTATGGCAGAGGTTTATTAAAGTGTAATACTGAATGAGAGTGGAGACTGGGGTAATGGCTGTGTACAGTCTAGTGCTCTCAGCTGCAGTCACAGATCAGTTAGCAGGTCACTAATGCATGATTCTCTCAGATTGAATTGCTATAGTCAGGAATCTTGTCAAGATCCGGTTATCATGTCTTTAGGTTGATTCTTATGCAAGGAGTGAATTCACTGCAGGTGCAGGTGCTCGATATGACTTTAATAGCAAATAGAAAATTAACCTTTTTAAAAGTAACATGCCGTAAAATGCTGTAAAACAGGATTTGTAGAGCACAAAGATGGTTGTCTGTCAGTACGCACACATATATATACACACACACACACTCCACATATATATACAGTATATATGTATAATTATTCTAAAATTAATATAATTATTCTAATTCTAAAAGCTGACCAAAGATCTATGGTAACAGACTACAGCAATACTGCGCTGAAGAGACCAGCATAACAAAAAATGCTTCTGGAAAAAGTCACCTAACCTGCCTTTAAAATGTTATTGCCATCTATTACATTTAACTGCGCCACAGCCCTTTGTTAAGATAATGAGTGCTCTTCATTAATTGACAAAAAAATCAAAACCATTAATTCAGACAATCCCAATTAACACCATTGCTTAAAACAGCCCCATAAACGCATTTATACTGTGTTCCTACAGCATTACTGCACTCTTCTCTATGTATCTACCTGTTGTCACAATGCAATACATGCACAATCTTATATATCACATTGGTGTTAAAGAGTCATGAAATTACAGTAAAGGCAAAGAGTATCAAAGAAAGCCAAAACAATAAAAGTGACTTACTGAGACAGCGTGTGTGGTCCTGGAACAGACCTCGCTCACAGGTGGTCACACATTGCCTGCCACTGAGGAGAAAGGACCCACCACATGCTGTGCATTCAAAGTCATTCTCACAGGTGGCACATGACGGCTGACAGGCTGGTAGAAAAAGCACAGGAAGTGGGATAGGGGTTGGGGGGGGTGGACACAGTTTGTGCCAGTAAAAGCACCAAAAAAAGTCTGATTTTAAATTTATACAAAATAAACAAAATCATTACAACATTTGCTATTTATTAAAAAAAATCATAAATAAATAAATGTATTATCTGTAAAAAATTGTCAAAAGGAAGTGTTTCATATATTTCTAGACAAGACAAATTTCATGTTAACTTTTAAACAGTGACAGTGTGGATGGGTAAGACATTTAGATGATGCCCTAATCCTGTGACAGCATCAATAGGCCTCTGATGAGAGGGGAAATTCCAGCAGAGGATCCGGTCTGTGTTTTGACTTGTTAAAATGGCTGGGACACAAACATGACTCATGTGTGTGTACATTCACATACACACACAGACAAAGCTATAAGATTAGCTATTTACTGCTTGGATGCCCTAAGTAATTTTGCACCAAGTGTGTCGATGATTTAAATACCATGGTGCGAAAAATAGCAAGTGTCAAACATGAGTCAAAAGATTGTGTTTGCTGGCGGGAAAACAGGAGGAGTATAAAGTGAGAACTGAAGTGAGATAAAGAGGTGAGGAGAAGTTTATATGGCTGTGTGAAGTTGCAAAGGTACAAAGGTTTACATTTAAACAGTGTACATTCCAAAACCTTGTGAGCAACCTTTTCCGCCAAATGCCTGCATAGAGAGCTGCTTTCAAAGGTAATATCCTAACAGAGATGGAACCTCAAAAGTGCACACAAATAGTGTTTTGCATTGGGCAGAATTCAATAGTTTCGTGTTAACATGTTGCTAAGGCAATGATCAGTCTGTAAAGCACACAATGGGGCAACTTTCTGGCATTGGCACAATGCCTCAACAAGCATAAAATATAAATACATAGAACACACAAATATTGGCTACAATTGTCTGTTATTAATTAGAATTTCTATCTTACATTTATTTATTTGGCAGACGCTTTTATCCAAAGCGACTTACAGTGAATTCAAGGTATACATTTTTATCAGTACTTGTTCCAAAGAACATACATGGGATCTAACCCACAACCTTTGCGCTGCGAACGCAATGCTCTACCAGTTGAGCTACAGGTACACACGCTTTTTCTACTTAATAAAACAATTCACATTCAACATTTCTCTTGCTTCTACCACCTGTGGTTTATTTTTCACTGAGCTTGTTGCAATGCATTCTGGGATTGCCTTCCCTGTGGTGAATACATGTGATGTTGCCTTTGAATTTCCAGAAAATAAATCTTGCGAGGCAGCAAAATTATGAAGTCTACCATCTGCAACAGCCTTTATGTTGTGACTTAAGTTTATGTTATGCCTGGAGTGAGCATGCAATGTCTTAAAATGGGCAACTCACTAGGTTTTGGATCAGAGCTAATACCTCAGATATGATGGAGAGAGGTTAAGTGAAAAGAGAGGGTAAGTGTTCATTTTTATACCTGCACAAACTTTGCCCTGAGCGAAAAAGCCTTCTGGACAGAACTGCAAACATTGTCCATTCATCAGCAGGGCAGAAGGGTCCTTGCAACTGTCACAGTAATCTGCTGTGCCAGAACAGGTTAAACAGACCTGGTGACACTGAACTGCTGCAAACACACATATAGCAAAGAATCAGAGATTTTGTTCATACTGTACACACACGTGATTTGGTTTATAAATCAGATTTGGAACTGACTGTTCACACTATCATTTTACAAAATCTGTTTTGTAAATCTGATTTAGAAAGGACTGTTCACACTATTATTTTACAAGATTTGGTTTTTTAAACCTGATTTAGGACTGAATGTCCACACTGTCATTTTCTAAGTGAATAAACCAGATTTGTTTGTTCTGACAGTGTACTCAATATCTGTCCACATTGGTCGCTAAACTAATCATGTGAGCATCAGCATGATCCCAAGAAACCTGCTTATAAAACAACCAAAAGTAGCAGAAAACTGTAATTTTTTTAGTTACTCCTCCTGTCAATTACAGCATATCACATATCAAGAACTATATACTGTATATAAAATGGCCTATCCTACCAAAGCCTAATCCTTGATCTAAGTAACTGTGTAAATACCTTAAAGAACAGTCATGCAAATGAACTTCCCCACCCAGTCTTTGATGTACTGGTAAAGCACACATGACTTCTCCACATGGTCCAAATGAAATCTGAGCCTCCAACTATAGCTCTCTTTAGCACTATTACCTAACACACAAATTAATTACACAGCCTTTAATGAGCTGGCAAGTCCCATGCTGGGGGCTTTGGGTTGCAGGTTTGAGCCTCTGTCCATGAGGCAGAACAAAAGACACAGCAGTACAGCAAAGTGAGACACTGAGATTATACAAAGGGCACTGGAGATTATCTGATGGTCATTTGTAATTTGTGGGCTAAACCGTAAACACAAGGTCAGGCTCAGGTCTAATGGGAGACAAAGGTAGACATTAGAAATCATTTATCACATTAATAGTTCTTTCTTAGTAAAAGATGAACCTACTCTCAGTTATGCATATTAAACATAAACCAAAAGATATTTAAGACTTACAGTACTATTGATAAAACGCAAGACTGTTTGGCTGCAAATGTGTGTAAACCTTCCAAATAACAGCTTTTCTTACAGTAACATAATCATATGTCTCATACAAGCTTCCCTTCAACATATTGATAAAATCAGGTCATTATTTAGTTGACAAGCACTATCAGCATACAAGCTGTTACCTAGAATGTGTAATAAATAGTGCTGATGGAAAATGCAGGAGACAGAGAGTGTGTTTTATTAGCAGGAAACAGAATAAAAGGGGTGGGGGGGGATGATATTCAGAAGTGCTGTGACATTTTACCTCACAATGCTGTATGGATATTCTCACACCAAAGATCAATGTTTTAGTTGATACTTTTGAGAAAAAGGATATTGATCATATTTCTAAGTAAGTCTATGAGGACAAGAATGGGAAAGATAATGCAGTATCAGGTCAATGTTCACTTATTTATGTCCATTTAGCTAAAAAGTTTGCAACCTGCCTAGAATATAATTTCACAAAGCTGATGATGCAAGTCAGACGAAGATGAAAGCCAAACAAGATTGTAAAGATTGCAATTTAGATCTGTTTCACATAACCGCATACTAAACAAACTGAATATTATTGTGCTGTATACATTTGCATTGTATATGTAACATGAGCTAGATATCAATATAACATCACATCACTGAGTCCCTGCCGATTCCCACAACTACAGGAAAAGCAATTACTTGACTGCTGTATTTAAAGGGTAAATTAACATAATCTTATAAGCCTGAACATGCAGATGCTATCAACCGACACACAAACAACTTAACAACTCACACTTTCTCCTCAGACAACTTCATAACTACAACAGTAAAATGTAAACATGCTTAAAGTAATCAATGTATACCTTTATTTCTCCATGAATTTTTTAAAGAAGGGGGGGTAGATAGAGAGAGAGAAGGAAAGGGAGAGAGAGAGAGAGAGAGAGAGAGAGAGAGATGTTCTTATCCTCCAGCCTCTCTGGAAGTCACCAGGGAAATTTAGTATATAGAACACAACACAGTCTCATGAGTGCCACAGAGCTAAATAACCACGTTATCTAACCAGAACATAATCTAATACTATAGCTCTCACCTCTCTCTCATGGAGCTCAACAGTGTTTTGTCTTTATGGCTAAGGAATTATTCCTTGGAGAAATGGTTTTCAAAATGATTCAAAAATGTATTTCTATGTACACGGCACATGAAGACTTTGTGTTACACTGGAAATAAAAGAATGCAATTATTTTGATGCAATGAAAAGCAAATATATACATTTTTATGTAAGAATAAACCTAATTTGAGTTTGATTAGGGGATATTCATGAAAGAGTCTTTGTTTCATATACATTTTGAGCATTTAAGACACTTTTATTTAAAGCGACTTACGGTGCATCTACATTTTGTCAAGACGTGTTACCTGGGAATTCGAACCTATAACCTTTGCGCCGCTAAAGCAATGCTTTACCAGGCGAACTACAGGATCACTATACAATACATCACTGCTGCCAGCCAAACAAACACAATGACAGATGCAGGTATTACCTGAATTGCAATCAGGACAGCATTGCTCATTATGAGGTACAGTTAGAGTGCCCAGTGGACAGGTTGGACAGGAGCGCTGGTAACAGATCACATGACCCTCCTGACACTGGCATTCTCGACACGCCCCCTCTTTGACACTCTCTAGATCCTGAGACCAAAATAAAAATACAGATAAAACAAATTAAACATTTATGCCTACACCAGAATCGTGAATTTACTTATAAACTTAAAGTCTTGTAAACCATAAATCATGTGTTCTTACAGCCAGGCGTCTAAAACTTTTGACATTGGCTTTCGGCCCCTACAAAAAGAAAGATTAATTGATTGACTGGGGTATTTATTTGCTTGTTCAACTATTTAATCTTTTACTATTAAAAGCTACTTGTACATATTTTAAATGTGAACATAGATGTTTAACACATATAACATAAATAAATGTCAATTAACAAACACCCTAATTATAGAAATAAAGGTCTACCTTTTGGTCTGGCAGTAAATATGTACAGGAACTAGTTGTTGTTTTACACTCCGGGCAGCACTTCCCAGGCAGCTGGACCAGCTTTTCTCCCTAAGGAAAGGTGTGAAGTTTGAGCTCATTTAATTTTAGTGTGAACATCCCTAAGGGAATGATTAGCTGTCTGACACAGAGCCACAAAACTCTAATTACCTCAGCAATTTCCAATTCTATCTCTGAGGCTCTTTACAGGAGATGACTATCAATAGTTATTTACATTCATGGGAGAATCTTCGCTTGTTTCTTTGGGTAATCAAACTGTGTTACATAATCTCATGGCAGTCTTACAGACAAACGAGCAGATGTCAGTGAAATATGGAAGTACAAAAAGTTGTTCAAATCAATGTTTTTAAAAAGAAACAGAAGCCTCAGTTGTTTTCTGTGTTGTTTATTCAGATCTTTCATTAGCTCTCATTTTTATTAATAAAGGGCTTTCACAATACACAATCAGTATTGCACCAGAATGTTTTTCATATTTTAAACCTGATAATGTTTGTCTAATGATTTGCAATTGATTGCAAATGGTTCAGTATTAAATTAATTGTAAGAGCATGTGAACGCCAGATTCATCAGACAGTTTATAAAGTTATATGTTTTATCCATAAGGGGAATCAATATTTACCATGACTGGTATTACAACAACAAACCCCTCAACCTTGTGTTAAACTCCTATTCACATCTATCATAAAGCCTACCAGGATGTCCCTAAAGCAGTTTCATTCGACACTCAAATTCAAACTCCTCATTAATGAATAACCTTTGGAATGACTGTCCTGGATTTGAGCCAAAAGTTCAATTAATATATAATAAATCACCAACAAGCTCAACCTTTCAATGTTCCTTATGATTAATGAAGCAGAAGGAAATCTATTGACTGAATACAGTTATAATTCATAACCAGGATAAATGACCGCAGAGATAACAGAGTCCCAACTTTGCAAATCTGAAAAAGGCATTTCAAACATGCCTTGTGGATTTTGGCCTAATAATCATCAACATGTTTAATGTTGGTATATAGGCCAGCCCCCCAGATGAGCTTGTTTATAATGTCTTTTAATGAATAATGCCTTCTGTGAGCATGTGGCCCTGCTGATGGGTTTACATCAAAATATGTTCACTATAAAAATTTGGACACATACCCGTGGGCATTCTGTTCTGGCACACTCGACCCGTTGGCACAGCACCTGACCTCGTTCACACATGCAGAACTCACACCCTGTGCCATTCCACATATCGCCATGGTAACGAATGATGCCCTCATAGCGACAGCTGTCTTTAGACATCACACACTCTTCACAGCATTGGCCAGCTCGCTTGACCTTCATCTGACCCTAAGTAAAACACATACAACATGTCACACTTATTTAATGCATGTTTGATAAGTTTGACACATCCTTCAGTTTGTAAAAACTAAAAAGAAAATCTATGAAGCAAGTCTACAGCGCAGTCAAAATAAACAAGTCTACTGTTATAATTATTTAGAGGATTAAAAGAGCTTATCACAGATGCTGTGGATTTATTTTTTATTTACCCCAGAATATTTCTTTAAAGACCCAATGAAATCACTTGACAGTTTCAATTTTCTCTTGTTAAAGCTGCACTCTGTAACTTTTGCCACTCTATCACCATCTGTGTTTAATACATAACATTGCATGTTATTCTATGTAAATACTTTATGAATGTTCAAGTCAAAGGAAGCCGAACTGATTTTACGCAAGGAAATTTGATCCGGAAGCTCCAATTTTAAACTGTTATTATAAAACACCCTTGTGAAACAGGGTAAAATAAGGGGACTGTTTAAAACTGATCAGGTCTGTTATATACTTGCTCAATGACAGATTTTTGTTCCCCAAAGCCTTTTTAACCAAGCCTTTTTGTTAACGTAGTCTTTTTAACCAAAAAGATTACAGACTGTACCCTTAAGTATTTTATTTTTAAAAGCAGAAGGTTCGAGATGGGCATACTTTTCCTTTTAGTTTAACTGCCAATAGGCTTCATTTACCTCACAGCCACAAACAACTACTTGCTACTTTACAGTTGTTCGCAGGTGCTATTAGGTAAGGAAGACATTCTCATTCCTGAGAACACTTGATTGAACCAAAATCTGTGTTGTGCAAGATGTCAATCAATACTTGGTCTGGCTGCCGGAAGAAAAAGACTGTAAGTTTTAATTAAAATTATGTTTTATTAAACTAGCATACAGATGCCCTCAAGCATAAAATGGATAAAAAAGTTTTGACAAAACTTTTGATTTCACAGGGTCTTTAAGGCTCATAATGATTCACCCATATTAAGGTAAGGCATAAAAATGAAATGCCTGTTTGTTCTTGAGTATTGTTCTAAAGTACAGTTGCATAAGATCATGAATATTGTATTAAAGCAAAAGACTTCAGGATGTCTGCACACACCCCAGAGCAACAGAAAAATGCGAAATGTACACGCAAACAACCTTGGATGACAAAAACTGTAACTATCCCTGTCAGGCATTCAGTAAGAAGTATGTACTAAAAAAATCAAAGCAAGACTGTATTATATTATTAAAGTCATCAGTTAGCCAGCAGCTTTTCCCCTTTGTCATCTTGCGTCTCAGTGGCCCTGCTGGTGAAGTAACTGACATGATGAGATTGATGTAATGGTTTCCACTGACCTTGTCACAGTGGAGAGGAGAGCACTTCTCTGTGTGACAGCGTGACTGACCCCCATGGCATACACATGTGGTACAGCTGCCCTTCTTCCACTGTTCGCCATGCTAAGAACACACGCACAATCAAACGCACATAATCACATAGCCCATGAGTGCATAGACACACCAGAGGCACTGCCAATGGTGTGTAATCTGCTTAACATTTTGCACAAGTATTAACAGTCAGCTGGCAGTTGAATAAAGGCTGCTATTACAGCAAACTGGGAACAAACCAAACATTAAGACATTTTGAAATTCATGTACAGTAATTTCTTAAATTGACTTCCCACTTAATATTTCGCACATATAGTTATGCTGTTGTAATGTGTGTTATTGCATTAAATAACAAAGAAAACAATACAGAAGCAGTTTTACCAATGTTTGCCTGTAATTGTTTGTAAAACTAACCATGAAATAACACAAGCAAAAACCCTATAAACTTTTGATGTCCATTTCCAAAGTGAGATCTCATGTCTCGCATTAAAAAATCACCAAAGCTGTTTCTCAGTGGTATAAAACAGAAAACATACTGTACATAATTCATAAAGTTGAATAAATAACAAATTTAGCCAGTGTTATAGTAAAAAGGAAAATGAATGAAAGGAGATAATAAGTCTGGTGAATGTCCTTCTGTATAAACCTGCTTAACTACATACAATATTCAGTAATATAACTACATACAGTGTTCAGTAATAAAACTACATACAGTATTCAGTAATATAACTACATAGAGTGTTCAGTAATATAACTACATACAGTGTTCAGTAATATAACTACATACAGTGTTCAGTAATATAACTACATACAGTGTTCAGTAATATACCTACATACAGTGTTCAGTAATATAACTACATACAGTATTCAGTAATATAACTACATACAGTATTCAGTAATATAACTACATACAGTGTTCAGTAATATAACTACATACAGTGTTCAGAACTGTGGGGATCAAGTGTAGTAATATAAGAGTGAAAAACCCAGTGCAGTCTATCAGTAATGTGAACATTTAATATTGTATAACACTCCATCACCAAACGTGTCCATTATCAATATTACTGTTATGTTTAGAGTTCACATTTAAGTTTAAGTTAAGTTTTGCTTAAATTAAGTTTTGTTTAAATGTGTTGAAGTTTTACTAGTTTACTCAGCAGTGTTTCTTTATTTATTTTTTTACTTAATTTAAATTTAATTTTGCACTTTTAATATACCATTTTATTTGTTAAAATTACTTGTTTATTCACAATATTGCTATTTTAATATTGAATTATTCAACTGCACAATGTCTCATTGTATACAGCTACATTGAGCAATACAAATGTTCAGTTTTGGCAATGCCAATAAAGCACAGAGCGAGAGAAAGAGAGAGAGATAATCAGAAAAAAAGGCAATCTGATGGAATAGAGTGTGGTGTGCGTAAAAAATGGAGGGAAGAAGAGGAGATGAAGAGATGATAAGAGACAAAGAGAGAAAATCAGAGCAGGATAGAGGCGGTACTGACAAGCACATCACACACACACCAAACTCTCCAAAGACACACAGCTCTATCCTCAACCCATCTGCTAAAACATAAATGATAAAAACTCTCTATTCCACACTTACTACACTTACTCTCAATCTCTCTATACAGTTTGCACTTTTCTCAAGACCTGCCTTCATATATCTGTGGACATTTCACCTTTTTCTAATCAGTTTTTCTTCTTACCTTGTACTCATTACCGGCCTCCATGCAGGAGTTTGGTTCACACAGAGGACAGCAGTGTCCTGGTTTGACCACCAAGATCTCGTTCTAAACACAGAACGCATCAACATGTAAAGCATGCTGTATTTTTTAAATACTGAGTAATATTCTCGTTGAATTACATAATAACATTTAAAGAGGCTTCATAAAATTTAGATCACTAGTTCATTTTCTGATGATGTGGAGGAAAACCAATGGTTATGTTTACACATTTTGGAATGTTAGTAAAAGTGCCTAACTGCGGTTGACTTTTACTGTTACCAGTTTCAATGTAAAGCAGATCAAAACATTTACATTTATTCATAACATTTATGCATTTGGCCGACACTTGTATCCATAGCAACAGTGCATTCAAACTATGTTCTATGTTCCAACCTATGACCTTTGAAATTGTCGGCATAGAACTCTACCATCTGAGCTGCATGAAAGCTGTCGCATTCATTAATGTAACATTCCGCATGAAAACATAAAGCACAACTAACAGATCAGGGTTGTTACTGACCGCTTTGCACGTAACAGGCTGACACTCTGCAACCAGACATTCAGTCTGTCCGTTTCTGCATCGACACTTTGTACAGGGGCTGGGTGTCCATTCCACACCATCTCTGTACTCACGGCCTTCCCAAGAGCAGGAGACTACAGAGGAATGTGTGTGTGTGTGTGTGTGAGAGAGAGAGAGAGAATTAAAAGAAAACTTTTAATTGCCTTTCGCTGCAGTACTTCACTGGAATCTCTATAGGAAACTCTTTCAAAAAGCACAGTATTGGTCTAGGACAAAAAAATAAGCTGAAACGAGCCCTTGGGACTTTTAAAAGCAATCAGCAAAACATACAACAAAGAGAGCTGGATCTGAGGCAAACAGACCATTTAAAGGCCATTAACGTCATAATGTCAAAGACACCATGAAATCAAATCTGGAGTTTTGTATGTAGCTTTCTGGCCCCTCTGCTAGCTTAAAGGCCATCTATATGCTAGTTTGCTCCTAAACTTGGCAAAATTAACTTTTAGCAAATGTACTGTATGCTTTTAAAACAAACAGTGGATGAGTCATCAACACAGATACACTCATTACATTTTCTTTAAAAATTTATGAATGATTTAACAACTTTCAAACACTTAAATAGATATAAACAACTTTATTTATCTGTCTTAAAATACTAAAATAAATATTATTCTTTGATTTATAATTCAATAAAAAAAAAATCATTATGCTACAATATCACAGTTTAAACAGAAACTTTCTTTTACTTATTTCTTATATACCCAGATAGATTGTAGGGTCATAAGATATCCTGTGTGTATAAAGAACAGCACAATAAGGACAGTATACCATAAAAACACAATACCACCAATCCTTTTTTACATCCACTGATGGATGGATGGATATAAGGAACAGCAAACACCTAGGTAGTTTCAACTGCAGTAATATTCAATAACATAGGATCCCATAATGCACTTGGATGAAATCTCAATGTACCTCCGTTCTGAGCACATATAGGGCAGCAGTCACCATCTGGGATGAAGGGACTCTGGTTTCTCCCGCAGCTGAGGGGAGGACAAGCACGTGGTCCACAGGCTACCTTCCCTTGAGAACATGTACACACCGAACATTTGGAATTGCTCCACTGACTGTCATGCTGAGTGAGAGTGATAGAGAGGGAGAGAGACAGAGAGAGATAAAGAGGGAGAGAATCAGAGAGTCAAATCCGCAGATCACAACATGGTTGTAGAGCAGTGCTAACATCATCCACGATAGCTCCATATACCACTCCAGAACACATGAGACCGGAAGTGATTTAGTGGCTTATCAACAGCTGATTATGTGAAACCCTGTCCTGCATTATCTTCTGCAAATGTATCACATGTGCAAATGTATCACATGTCAATTACGGTTCTGAGCCCCAATGCCAACACAGTCTACTTCCCTAAGTAAATGCCACTTGACTTGGCAGCTACACTGCTAGAATCTTAAACAGAACACCAAAGTGGCTCTTTAGCTGGGGTGATTGGGAAGCTCGCTCTGTCAGGAAACAGTGGGATGCAAACAAGAACACTATTGTGCAGAAACCGAAGCAATCAGCGGGTTGGCTACTCAACCAGAAGTGGGTAAATCTGCCAACGGACAGGATGAGGCTTTTAGTGTTTTTCTTTGCAGTTGTGTCATAAGGAGTACCACTTACCCCATAAACCACTCCCTCATGGTGGCAGACACCAGACAACTGTGTGAAACACTCTGGACAACACTTGTTGGGTGGGATTCTCAAGCGTTCACCCTGGGAAAATATCCAGAGAAACAGATTAGCATCGCAAATGAGAGAACATTTAGAAAACATGATGACTTACAAATTCTTACAATTTATGAAAGGGCTGACTAGTTACATCTGGGGCAATGGGTTAATAAGGGATTAATACTGTTGCATTTTGCTACGCCTTTTTATCTATACTTGCTTTATTGTAACGCTATTTTATAATGAAAACGGTATAACGGTATTTTATAATGAAAACCCTTCACAACATTTTTATCACCAATCATTAATGCTGTGCTTAAACTTGCCAAATGCATTTGACACAATTATGACATTCATTGACAATTTATTTTGTGGCCAATTAAAAGTCAGATGGGGAAAAGGTAATAAAGCAATACAAATAAATATGCAATATTAAATTTCTTAAACTTCTATAACGAAGATTCTTGACAGCAAATAACACAGTTACCTGTAGACAAGGTCAATAACATGACATGCCATGTGTTGCAATAGTTTACTTATGACTTTCTTTCTCAGGCTACTGCATCTTGGCATTGAGAGAAGATGATGCAGAATAAAGACGTCCATCATTTACTTATTCATCACACTTACTCACCCACTCATCCAACCATTCATTCCCTTAAGCTATCAATTCATTCATCCATCCAGACACTGTTTTTGCCCTGTTGTAATGGCCCAGATATGAGCAAAGACTTCAGTCTTACCCTCTGGAAGTCACACTGGGGATTTCGACAGTGAGTGGGTCTGCAGGTGACAATATCGTTGTAGCACGTACAGTCCTGACAGGTGTCCGGTTTCCATGATGTATTGTTCTATAATAGGAAGATCAGTACAAAGATGTAAATCCAAGCATGCCAAATACCTTCAACCCTCAGTTTATGAAGCATGCAATGGAAATGACACAGCACTTAAAAGCAAAGCCTTGACAGTTTTACACCTGGAGTGTGACAAAATAAAAACAGGTTTGAGAGCTTAATGTCCAACTTCTCATACTGATTCCAAGGACAGATCCCATGAGCAAATATTCCTGATTTTTTTGACCTCCTGAATTTCTTAAAATTTCATTTGTGTAAGCTTATAACAACCTTATTCTGCACAGCACAGTGTTGAAATTCCCTAACTGAAACATCTTCAACATGAATATTCTCTCAACCAAGCCTTTAGAAACAGTAAAGCTGTCTTGCATGTACAGTAACTCCTGACATCCCTATTACCTACGATAAATTACATGTTACAGCATCAACAGATAAGACTGCAAAAGGTAGCTTTGGTATTTTAAGATGTATTAACAGTCTTGCCTGAGGTACTTCTACTCTGAAAGGGTATCAGATGAACAGATAACAGGTTAAACAGACGAGAAGTCTCCTTTAAGTGAATGAAGCCTTTTCACAGAGCTAATCCACCCAGACCCAAACAAACAGAGAAGCGTCCTGGAGTTTGGGCTGGTCCTCAAACAGGGTGTCTGCAAAGACATGCATTAAAAAAGGCTTGAGGATAGATGAGGGAAACACTGTGAACCATGAGGCCAAAAGGAATCAGTTGTAGGAGGAGATAAAATGGGACATTCCTGTGCTAAAGATAGAAACAGCCAGTAACTCCACTAAAGCTTTGATTGAAGCAGTCTTGCATTGATACGATGACAGAAACTTTGCAACACATGGTCCTAATGAAAAGAAATACAAATGATATTTTTTGCTTTATTGTGTGGGTGTGTGTTTATGCATTTAATATTTCAGGGTGTAATGAGAACTGTCTCCATATGTTAGACTATATAATGAGTTGTTTTAAATTCCCAATATAATCTTAAATCACTAGTGCTCATGAGCAGCCACAACTGTCTTATTTGCACATTTTAAAAAACAGAATCAGGCACCATGCAGTGAGATATGTAGGACTGTTTAAGGGTTATATGAGGATTCAGATATATGTACACAAAACTTTGATTTCCTCTCACTGATCATAAATTCAGAGTAGATGTATTATAAATCACACACCAGTGACAGCTATCCTGAGGAGCCATCTTGTCAAAGTGACATTTTGAGCAAGTGTTGATGGATTGCACATTTCAGCACAGCACCTATCCTCTGAAGTGACACCCGGCACAGATGTCTTAATGGCCGATGGCCCCAGTGTAACTCAAATGGCCAGCTCGGAGAGATCTGAGGACAGTCAATCTCTCAGCAAACTGTCCATAGGTATCCGGAGGCCCTAAGTGTTGGCGTTCTAAAAAAATCTCCTTGATGTGTGATATGCAACACTTTGAGGTGAAACTGTGAGGGAAAATTTAACATTGCATATGGATAAATATAGTGACATACAACAGCTAGTTGTATGAATCTGATTGGACAACAGGCATTCGAAGACAACTGATATAGGACTAGAACAGCACTGGGACACTTGACTGTTTTGTATTACTCACCTCACTGTTTAAATGCCAGTGAAATTATAGGTTTCCTCAAAAAACATGTTACGGCAGAAGCATGTAATGCCGTGTATTGTCACGCTCGGAGAACTATACAAAGCCATCGTCTGTTGCTAGTTCTAACATAATGTTTTCAAATTAGTAATGGAGGCTTGGATGTATCTTGTAAACTAGCAACAGCAGATCCTGAATCTATGAAAAAAGAAAGTTCCACAAAAAGTTTAGGTTTTTCCTTACTTTCAATTTTCTTGTTGTATAAGCTTGTTGTACAAAAACACTATTACACCCCTAATCATGCTGTTATAGTCACATATCAGCACATCAAATCCAGTCAAGTTGGTTTATGACAATAACACAGTAATACAACAAAACATGGGATATTGCTTTAATAAAGCCTTAAAACATTAAGATCTTAGCCAGGTGCCTTATATTGAGTAATTATGAAGGAAACAGATGCTAACAAAAGCTTGTTTTTCTTCTCATCAGTCCCAGAAGAACAGCTGCAGGATTATAGGAAAACAAACATTTGAGCTTTTCATTTCTCAGCTTAATCATAGTTTGGTAAGACCCTCCATGGAGTATTACTCACAAAACCCCTGTTATTTCCAAGATTTCATAAATGATAATCTAATCAAAGCAATCAAATAAAACAAACTTTAATTAGCCTGAGCTAGCCTGAATCCACTAAACCTACAAAACCATCTGAGTTGGAACTAAGAACATTTCTGTCTTTGTTGGACTTTTGCCTCTTGTTTAATAAGATTACATTACTGTTGCGTTGTGGATTTCATGAGCATGTGAGGCTGTAAAGTACTGAATTTTTAATCATTTTTAGTTAAGATTTAGGGTGTGTTGTACTTCTGCAGACTTTGTAACAATTTTAAGCAAGAAACACATCTGAGCTAACAGTATTTTTAACACAGAAGTATGTGCTACTATCACCACCACACCAACTAATAAATTGGTCTCCATGTGATGTTTGTCTAATTAAATATACATGAGTAGGAACTATTTCTGAGGAAAAACACAAATCAGAAAACAGTTATCACAAAATGAGGATAACACATTGTAATTCTTTTTTTTTTTTTTTTTTTACAAAACTAGCAACTAAATAGATGTACAGTGTAAGTCTTCCTTATATGGATAGAAAATGCATGCATTCAAGGTTGAGCAAGTTGTGAGCTGCTTGTCCTGATTTTACTGATTGTACCAGCTTGGAAAGCTCTTTCACTAAACACTGCAGTTGAGGTATAAAGATGTCTTTGCAGACACATAAAACTTTAGCTCTTACCAAAACCGAAGACAGAATAGGCATCTATGCCATAAAGCTGTTTGGTTGATGTATCGGGTTGCCTGAAACGCAAGGAAAGTTTGAACCAGCCCCTGGCACCTCCACGAGCAAGGAATGAGAAAAGTGGACAAATAAGGACACTTGACTGAAGCTAAAGACAGGTCTGGATCTGGTCCAGTTGACATGTTTAAGCTAACAGGAACGCACTAAGGGTAAGGTGTACCTGCACAATCTCCAAGAAACATTGAGAGTTTGTGTGAGAGAACATTTCTGATGAATCTGCTGAGGAACTAATGAGACATCATTGGTGGGCCACTCAGGAAAAGTTCAGATACACATTATTAACCACAGACAAGCGGTCTCTTGTGTGCAGTGGATGCTTCAAAACTATAGACTAAAGTCTATTGCGGCGAGAACAATTTATCTTCTGTTGCTGAATCATTCTGAAGTATCATGTGTCTAATACACTCTACTCAACAGGCAGTAGTGGGTATTTAAACAGAGCTAAAGAAAGATACCTAAGAGAAAACATTACATTAAAAGATGAAAAACCTCAAGGTCACAATTGGAATGCGAGCTGTATGCGTGAATGCCGTTTTTCTATTTAAGTTCTATAAGCTATAGACCAGTTGCCAAGCAAACAGAAGGCAATTGAGTCCAAATTGAGCTGGCCTTGATTTAGGCAGTAAGAGATCAGCCAGAACCGAACCACTGCACAGACTAATTCAATTAGGGAATGTGCTAAATCATGTCCCCAGCCAATTTAGTCCACTAAAGTGATGGCTGATCGCCAGTTACAACCAGAGCAACTTAACATATGGTATAAAAGATCTTGGCTGCCGATTAACAGAATAAGTCTTGAGTAAGCACGATTATATGGAGGATATTAGCCATGTGGGACTACAAAGGAGTCTGAGAAATTTGCTATATTTTGCAGTTGTTCTTATCCTAAGAATGCTGGACCCAAGCATGGAATGCTGATGTGCTGGTCTTCATTGATGTGCCAGTCTTCTTAAACAGCAAGCTTGCGATATAATGTACAACAAAATATATTTTACAATGTCACAAATTAATACTTCATTATGCCTCGCAATGTCATAATTGGATCATGATTAAAATTTTGCCAAATGTGCAGCAGACACTTTAGCATTCATTAGAAAAGTTAAACTTGTCCTACACCTTGACCAAGCTGATGCCCGCCTAAAAATGCCCAAAACTCCTCTAAAACCAGCAACACACTAGCCTGACCAAGCCGGGAGACCAGCTAAGACCAGCAAACCAGCTTAGACTTTTTCCAGCAGGGTTAACTAACAACATGATGTAAAATGCATGAGGGACATCTGGCACCATGTTTTAGAGAAGGGTAATGCACTGAAGACAGCTCTATGATTCCTGTTACTTTGAATAAATTCAAGGTTCAATGCATTTAAATATATTCAGTCTCTGCACTTGAATTGCCTTCTACACAACTTCTTTCTAATGCCAGCCAAGCATGATTATATGCAAATTTCTTGCAAGGCAAGCGGTGAGACTAAAAGGTTGCCAGGAAGGACGTCTAAATCTATTTGTCACTACACAGATATGCTTAAATGGTCACATTTGTTTAGGAAATTAAAGCAGGAACAAACATATAGATATAAGAATGTTGAGGAGTAGGAATTATGAAGCTATATGGTGTATTGCAATTATTCTTCCTTGTAAATGTAAAATATACCTCCAATGAACCTGGGAATTTTCTCTTGGTTATTTTTATAACCTGCACAAAATTTAACATATACTGCTCTTCAATTCAAAAGCAAATATGATAATTACTGCCTTCTGAATAAGCAGAGATATGTCTCTTATGAATAAATGAAATGTGAATCATCCCTCATCTCCATCACACAGTGTGAATATTTTTCATGTGCGGTTCAAAATCACCACCGCAACCGAGTTTCCTTTGTAAAGACTAAAATTATCACTGTAAAACGAATGCTGTCAGGACATGCAGCATGGCTCTAAGATGAAAAGAACCCATTAAATAAAAGCTTAACTTCACCTGAGAAGTATTATGTTGTGCCTCTTATATTTTGACAACTCTCCTTTGTTAATGACTTCGAAAACTACTAGTTCACAGCACTATAATTATTTTAATTATGAATTAGAATAATAACTCTTATGATGTCACATGGAGAGGAAGGAAAATTTTATCACTGACAAATAATGACCGCTCAGTTGTTTCATTAGACCTTATTATTGCAGTTATTTTACAAAAAGACCTGAATAAATGCACCTGTCAACACTAAAACTGAGAAATTTAGAAAATGAGTTATTCAGAAAATGTAAAAAAAAAATGATTCAATATTTAATCCAACAATTTGAAATGGCTTTGTATTCAAATAGATGAAGCCAACAGCTGAACAGAGGGCAGCGAAATATATCAAGAACATTTTAATTGATCAGATTCAAATAATATGATATAATATGAGCTTCTTTCAGCTTGACTGGAGGCAGCTGAATAATGTACTGCAGCCAATGATGTAGCTGGTGTGTATTAGTGTATAAGACGCTGAGAACTAAAGATAAAAAGAAAAAGAATACAACGTAATGAATTTGAATATTAAAATAAGGGGGAAATGGTACACGATAAAACATTTTTCGGAGATAAACTTCTTTCAACAATGCAATCAGCTTCATGTGGCCAAACACCATGACCATCACAGACGGATTATTCAATAATTCACCCTTTCGGTCGTACAGCTTGTTATCTCTAATGAAAAAGAGATGAAAAGCCAAGCGCTTTGACTTATGTATAAAACATTCAGACATTAACTATATAAATGCCACTGCTGATGAAGGTCAGTGTTGTATTCTGTATGGCTGTATATTCTGTCACCAACACAGATGTCAACAGCTGGACAAGTCACATTATGTCTGATATGTCTATTACTTAATACATGATATGTCTATTACTTAAACTCTACAACAATAGTACAACTTCATGTACTATTATTACTTCTATAATTTAAAAGGTGTGTGGTTCTTGACTTGTACGCAACCTTTCCGGGTACAAAATGGAAAAGCTTAAACAAAAATAAAAGTTATGTGCACAAACCTTTAAATTATTAATGCTAAAAAACCTTAGAAGATAAGGAGGGAACAACAAGACCATTGCACTCTATTCTGATCCTCTGTAAAAACACCTGTACACTCTTTCTGGGTATAAGTCTCTGCTGAATATTTCTACCTGTGTAAACAAAGAATGTTTTCAAGATCCCGGGGATCAGACCATGAAATTCCTGAAGACATGAAGGGTGATGGTAAATTATTCATGGAAAATCGTTTGGTGGAAATCCTGTTCCTGTGTTTGTCAGGAGAAAGAAACGACTTTAGGTGTGCCTCAAAGAATGCAGACAACGTCACACTTGTTAATAGTTAACATTTATGTGCTGTATGGTTTATCAAAAAAGATTTACAGCACAGCAGAAGAACATTCCATTTACAAAAGAAACTGTGTTCCTGTAGCTCAACAGGAAGGACTTGATACTGTGCTATTGTAATTCACTGTTAGTTTTTTAATAGCGTTTACCATAGCAGTCTATGTGGTTCTGTTCAGTGTTTGTTCTACCTCTGCCAGTAAGAACGTTTTACATAGAGCTTAGAGCTCGGTCTTGGCTAGCTTGTGCTCCATTTACAAACTTCTCTATGCGGGTGTTAAGCTTGTTTGCAGTGTGCTTAGGTTCATCATTATCCTGAAAGATTCAGTTTTGTGCTAATCCTATTTTATGACAAGGCAGGACGAAATAAATATGTCTGTATTTATCATTATGTCAAATTTAACCAAATCCAACAAGATAAGGTCGCCCAACCAGAAATCTACAAACCTCTCATAGATTTCTGATGGAACTACAGAGGGTGTGTAAAATGAAATAAAATGAAATAAAAATTAAAAAAGAACATTTGAAGAACATTCTGTTGGGAACCTATGCCACCCTCAACTACTGACTACAGTGCAGTTATGTTAAGCTACATAGACTACAGTACACTAGCATCGATTTCCCTCTCACCATGCTTTTTTCTGGCATACTGACATCTTTGTGAATCTAAAATTACATATTTCTGCTCAGCAATCCATATTTTCTGACACGGGTATTGTCACATCATGCTTTATAGATCTCAGGCATACAGTCTCAAACATAATTTCTTCAAATGTTATATATATACATATACAAACTTATGATACTTTCACATTAGAGAAAGCTGACTCAGTTACAAACAACAACGTCAGCATTCAAATGCAATACTTCAACTTACTCGACAGAGGTTTGAATCAGCAGAGTCCTGCCGAAATTACATTGATATCTGAGTCGCTTATAAAATGGCTGAAAAAAATCTTTGTTTAGATAGTTATTCAAAATATATTGTAATATTTTCCTTACTTTCATCTGCACTGGACTTCGGTGCTTTTCTCAATTAAATTGTGAACTGATTCAGTGTTAAAGTTTTCTATGAAATAAGTATAAATTGAGCAAATTCAACAGTACATTTTTGCTTCTCAGTATTGTCTCAAAATTGCAATCCTTTGAAATACAGAGTCCCCCACCCTTACTACTCAAACATGCATCATCATTAGAATGAGCTTTGCCCACTGTGTACCTGTGGGCCAGGGCTTGGAAATGAGGATGAATGGTTTACAAATTACCCGGAGCTTTAGAGGCCAGCAGGAGCCTATCAGAGGAAGCAGGTCATAAGCAGCCTGACTGTGAGGAAAGTGCTGCAGTCAGTCCCACAAACACTTAGGGAAACACTGAAAGCGGTTTGCAAGGGGCCAAACCCCACTGAGGGCCAGACAGCTGGGGACAAATGGATGCCAAAGTTGGAGGACAACTGCAGTAGGCCTGTCACAGCTCTCATCAGACACCATGCAAGGACTAGAGTGCCAGACATTTTAAAGGCCCGTACTAAAGGGATTATAAGCATATGTTTGGGATTAACAGGGGTACTTTAGGTCATTAGTACAATTCACTTTTTTCACTGCTAAAATACAACATGTTCTAAAGAACACTGACAGGAATAAATTGTTAATCAGCAATGCTGCTAGAAGCTAAGCCCTCGGGCCTCGTGCATAAAACTTTGTGTAGCCTCCCTCCATACTAATGCGGCTGAGTTTGTGTACTCACACAATAACGCTCTCAGTTACTTGCTTGTAATCCATCGACAGAGCTTGTTCGAAAACACTTATTTTCTTCACACAGGATTATAACATCGAAAATTCTTTCATTTGCCGCTGCATTGACCACCATGATGAAGTCTCAAGGTTGGAGATGGTAAAAGCAATCCCCCTGAGTGATGTTGAGCCATATTGCAGAAGGCATTACAATGAGAAAAACATTTGTGGGACAGATTTGTACTGACCAATGAATCCAAACATTATCATTGAGCTTCATCTTGCCACTAGCCTGTTTTTGTCGCAGTATGTGGCAGACAATTTCACCTCTCTCATTGTGTCTGGGTGTGAGGAGCCACAATCTGAGAGTTAAGTGAATACAAGATGATACGCACAGCTTGAGTTTTGAAGTTACCAACAGTACCAGCTGAAGTGTAGGAAACGTATCTCAGTTTGCCTCAAAACTGTTGGCCAAGGCTAACAGCACACTGCAGATTAATTGTGTGCTGATGAAACTGAAGTAATTACTATTGACAATAGGGCTTTAATTTTGTAGAGCTTCTGTTGCAACACAAGTCCAGGTCAGTTGTGCTGCATAGGCAGTTACAATTGTTCCAAATTGCTTGATTCCTGCCTGCATATTTTGAAAGCATCCTATTTAATTCACTACTTTAACCCACACCTATGTGTGCAAAGTTCTGTGCATGATGCACATTGCCAATTTTTTTATATATTGCAAAATATGTGTGAAAGAAATAGCTTATACATTTGAATCCCTTTGTACGAATAAATATTTAAACAAGGCTTCTAAATATGCTTAGAATTACGGCTATCTGTGCGGCCAAGCTAGCATATAACAAATTTCATAAATAGTAGGTATTCACAAACAGCTAGTGATTTTTCTGCTACAATACTCCATAGTAATCATTTTCCTTCTCACTACAACTCTCGCTGGAGGTTTAAAATGATTGTGGAACCATTTCTGTTAACTTCACACTGTGTTTGTGGATGCTGAACACAGACCAACCTGATTGTACAAGCATCCCGCATGTCAGTCTTAATGGGGGGAATATATTTGCAGTGGCTGTAGTGTAAGTACATGCAACACAACAGCTGTGCCCTCAGGTCCAGGAGAATTCAGGTATGTTCCTACAACTATACATTTCTGCAGGCTGTTTGTGAATGAGCCGTCCTAAATCTGCCGTCACAATCATAGACAGATGGATTTAGGAATAACACTTTACTTTTAGTAACTGTAAGTTAATATGGTTTCTATTAGCCCCTTAAGATGATTCACATTCTTGCTTTCAAAAACAGAATGCAGGCTATCAAAAACACATTATTTTAAAAGTTGGACTGTTTTTACTTTCAGGAATCTTTATACACTTGGGGCAGGACTCATGAGAAAAAACAACATGAGACATGACACTAAAGCAAAGGAACTTTTTAGACAAAATGTAAAAAATATAGATAAACTAATACAGCAAACTAATCAACTGATTTTTGAATGACTGGACCAGTCAGTCTTGTTAAGCCAACCATTAAAGATCAATTGATACTGTGCCATTTGAAAAACTGTTTTTTTTCTGTTTTACATAAAAACATTTCAACCCAATTCTTATTCAACAGAGTGAACATAAATGTTATAAATCAGTTGAAGCTCAAATATCAATATCTATGTCAGTATTTGCATTCATAAAAACATGATGTCAACATAATAAACCACAAATCTGAGAATGAAAAAGAAAGCAACACATTCCCACATACAGTAACCCAAGAAGAGAAGAGGCCAAACAGGTAATATAGCCCCAGAAAAGCCTTGACTGGCACTGAATGACACAGTAATTTCCTTCCTATTACAGTGTTATTAACCTGAAGGTACTAAGCCTCATGGACAGAGGTGTTTGGTTTCAATCAGTGTGTCGGTTTGGAAACGGAGAAATACACTCAGGTATGTCCAGTATGATTAATAGCTTGCTGCCCACTGAGAAGCTGGAACTGAAGTTTACAAGTCTTACAAGTAGTTTTAACAATTTAAGACGATGTTTTCAAAGATGGAGTTGAACTGTCCAAGCTTTTCGATCAGTGCTCCTCCCTGTTGGGCTTTAAAAGATCAGAGTAAAATCAAAACTACCAATTCCTACCAAAACTATCAAACTCAAGCCAAAAATATATTATCATATATTAACTTATTAACAATTCCTATTTGGTCTGGTGTAATATTGTAATATTGACTATTACTCATTAAACTAAAATTCATTAAACACATGTAATTTTGGTGATATCTACAGTAGGTCCCCGGAATGATGCCCTACCTACACCCTGGATGGATAAAACAGGTGTTGTGTTCTATATAATTCAGTCCCATCCATATTTAGCAAACCCTATGATACTCCTATTACTATCCGGAGAACAGATTATTTTAGCACTGGCTTTAACCGCATCAAAAAAACAGCTGACCCTGGCGCCGTGGCAGAAAATATGTTTTCTATTTTAACTTCGTCGAAACTGCAGCTGCGGGAGGACAAATACTACATGAATATCGAGTGCTCCCTCAGGACGATCTACCGTACACATATAAGTAATACAGTTCCTATAGCTAAACTGTATTCTATACAGTCATAATAGCCCACAAACAGGCACGCCGCAGGCATACCGTAAACACAGCATATCAGAAACACTGAACTTGTGCCCTCTGACTTAAAGCAGCACATGGAAAACATTCCTCTCATTGATTACTGGGTGCCAGCAGTCTGGCCAGTAATGACAGCAGTGAAGTCGCCCTGGATTGGCCTATATTTGAGAGTCAAATATGATACTGTTGGTCAGCTATTTCTGACGGCTAGCAAGGAACCACGGTTAATGCTGCATGCTTGCTTCAAACAGCATTTCTAAAAAAGAAAATGCCTACTTGGGTGAACCCTATTAAAAGCACTACAAAAATATCAGCATAGACAAGTTAAGTGATTGGGACACATATTAAAACACATATTTTAAAAGTCCTCTATGGGTATAACAGTATATCACAAATAAAAAATAATGGAAAAAAGTCACTGTGAGTAATTTTCTTAGGGAAGGAAAACAGAAAAAGGCACAGCTGGTGAAGAAGCCATTATGTTTGAAAGACAGGTTCCTGGCTGCTTCGCCCTGAGCGAAGACCTCAGAGATAGTCAGGTGCTCTGGGGAATAGAAACCAGGAACATTAGCAATGCTAAAAATGTAAATAATGGGCATGTGTTGGTGGAGCAGGGCCAAAGGCTACATCGTGTTAACTTCCAGTCTCACTATTAATCTACCTCTAGCATCAATATCCCAGTTGTTTAAGCACACAGCATACTAACTTTAACTTGAAAATGCTACCACATGCCCTCATACACAGAGTTTCTTTAGACAAGGCTAGAATCCACAAGATATTGTAGCTTAACCTTACATAAATGTGCATAGCTTGAGAGAACAGCCCACATAAACAACATAAGCCCTGGTTTTCTTTCTTTAATTTAATTGTTAATTTAAAAGTTCACAAACAGTGAGGTTAATTTAAGACTGCAAATAAGTTAGGATTTTTTGTATGCTGGTTACGTTTCCATATTGATTTCCATTTGTTTGAACATTTGTTTTGGTTGATATTTCATTAGGCTATATGCATCATGCATATACAATTTAGTTCAGAACTGTCTTTGAATTAGTTAGCATAAATGCACCTGTAACATCTATCTATAATCTTTTTACTTAAAAAGCAAAAATCAGTCAAGGCGAACTGACAATGACATTTTTGTAATATGCCAAATTGTTTAATCTAGCCTGACCTCTGTGGAAAGCTTTGAAGTTTAGTTTGAGATTAAAACAACACACAGGCACTCTTGTAGATCTATCAAAGAGTCAAGGCAGTTTTCAAAGGCACTGGTTCACAGGTTGTGAGGGGAGTAGCATGATCATAGTTAGAGGTGTACTTTCAAAATATACTCCCTCAGCTCACCTCCCCAGCATGGTTCATCAGAGCGCACCTTAATTACTTTGTTGTGCGTGCAGCAATTCATGCCATAAGAACCGTCTGACCTTCTCATGCACTTCTTCCAAGTCAGGTCACTGGAGCTAAGCACACTTTTTTACCACCAGGAGAGCCAAGCAAATAGACATAAATAACACCCAGGAAGAAAACCTCGAGAAGAGAAAAGAACACACTCTAGACAACATCTTTGCCTTTGCTTACTCAGTCTGACAAGCTACAGTTCACACAAAGCGGGTCTGTCAGCTTCCTGTGAGAAAGACAACACTGGATGTAGAACATGCTGGTATTTATCTCCCCTATCTGTTGTTCCACAAATAAATCTGAACAAAAGTCTTACTTCAGCTGTGATTTTGCAACAAGATATATGAACTGAAATCTGCTATAGAATTTGTTATCCACCTGTAGTTTGGCAATTAAAGTAATGAAATGAAACACAATTAATAGCAGAAATAGCAGAAATTGTGTTGCCTGTTTCTGCCTTTTCAACACCCAAAGACACAGAACACAAAGACTTGCATTTGATAAATTACAAAGGACCTCTGTTTCATGTAAAAAAAAAACTTTTTTATTGCACCTACAAAAGAGTAAAATAACTTTATAAATAACATTAAGATGGTGTGCTAGTTTCAGGCAAATTTCTGAGACTGGCCAAGATGGTTTAATGGGTCTCCTATCTTGACTAGCTGTAAAGAGGACAGAAGTGCTCTAAAACTAAGCAGCATAACGGTTCAACATTGGGCTATCTTAGGCTGGTTAAAGTGTTTAACCAGGGAAAATACTAGAGAAAGCAATGAAGCATGGCAACATGTGTCAGTACTAACACTGCTGCTACCAAGCATGTCCCACGTTGGGCAGGTCCCTGTGCACACATAGCAGGATAAGTGGCTGCCCTCCAGAGAACGCCAGGCATCTTATCCAGCCCAGCCACACAAAACAGCACAGCAATCCACTGGCATCACTTCAAAGCACAGCATTGTAGTTAGCACAACTCAAAGCTTTGCTAGCCCTGCTTAATCTGTTTTTGTATATAAAGACTGTAACCAAAATACAGTCTCCTGTAACAGCCTTTCTTTAAGTGGATTCAACACACACACACACACACACACACACATATAAGATATATGAAAGCACTGTATGTGAGTACTAAATGTGCAATTTCTAAAAATCAGTATTCATAGAAAAGCAAACTGCATGACTTTATAGAAGATGAGCATTGTGCAATTGAGTGAAATAGCGCTTAGACACGCTTATTCATCAGGGAGCCATTCAGAGAAATTATGGCGCCTTCTCGTTGCAACAAATGAAATCAAAGTCAAAAATAGGGACAGACTCTGACTAGTGCATAAACCCCTCCTCCTTCACTCAGCTTGCTACCACAATGCAGCCTCCACTGTTGCTACTAAATAATGGAGTGCCTATGACAGACCAAAAGCCCAAGGTTTCTTCACAACAGGTGTTTGAGATCAAGTTGTTGACTTGCATTGGTGTATTATTAGCAGGCTTTGTGGACACAGGTAATATGGCATATCTGAGTGGCTAACACATCTAAGAATGCCCTAGTTCTTTGAACCTCAGCAAAAGGGTGGAAAGCAGAGATGCTTGGGAGACAAGAAGGGTGGATCGTGAGGATGGAGGGGCAGGTTTTGGAACAGGGTCAGCTCCTTTACAACGCAGCCAGGGGTTCTAACAATGGACGCATTCATGGTGACCATTCGACTCACTATTGCGGGATTTTGCACATAACTCAACTTCGCCCTCTCTTTGTGAGGTTATAGTAGGTTTAGGGCGACAAAAGCCTCTCCCCCTTTCTGCCCCCTGGGACCCCTCATCTCTGGCACCCACATCCCTATTTAAATACTCTGAATGGAGGCAACAAAAAGTGCCCTGGTCCACCACATTTGGCTAATTTGGAGGATGCGCTCTTGTTGTTGCGGTTCTTTGGGAGATAAGAATGTGGCACTTGTAGCAATAATGGTATTGGAATTTGTGTGACATTCTGTAGACACTGCAAGGTTTGGAGCATTGAAGGTTCAATTAAAATGAGCAGTTTAAAATCACAAAGTTAAAGTTTTGACCATTATAAAAAAGTATGTTCAAGACAAAATAAGCAATGGTAATAGATAAGCACCTTCACCAGATCTCCATTAACATCGACATATGTAAACTGTGAATGACTCTGGCAATGTTCAGTGTTCGCAAATGTGCTAATAATTGTGTGAAATAAATGCCACATGAATGACCTATATCTAAATTAAGTAAAGTAAACAGCAGTAAACAACAAAGTGAATTACACAAGTGAATTAACACTCTAGACTGAACATCCTAAATTAGTCAGATTTAAATAAATGCATAAAGAAATGAATTGGTTACACCTTTTTCATTATCAGATGCACTTAGCTGCTCTGTGGGGATCTCTCACTTGCCTTTTCAGAAGAAACGAATTTTTTCGTTAAATACGAATTTTTTCAATAAATGTCTTGTTTAAGTAACAACATATTTCATCAGAACAACAAAAACTGCTATGGGACAATGTGCTGGCCTGGATCTGACCTCAGCAAAATAAAGGATGTGAAAGAATACAGTTGTATTGAAGTTTTACAACATCAGTCCCACATCAGCCCCTCCTAACCCTGGGGACACCAGTCTAGAATTGCACGCTTTAAAGTACCATCCTTATTTCATCACAAAGACATCTTAACAAAAACAGTGTGTTGTTACAATAATACAAAGTGATAAGCTGATTAACTTATTTAATCTCTTCAGGACACTGTTCTTTGTTTCAGTGGTCTTTACATACAAGCATAACAACAAACTGTAGACTGGAGGGGGGGTGGATAACAGAGTGCTCTGTCTGAAGTCTAAATTACTCCTTTATATCACTGTAACAATACTTTGGATACAAACAGTGAGCTTTATCTATTATGGCTTTGATATGGCATGACTTTAGGTCAGGGAGTGGAACAACTGTCTGGTTTTGAGACCCTGAACTTGACTGCTTGACTGTGACATGGTACGTCATTGTGGAATTGCTGATTTTCAAATGCATTTAAAAAAACAACAACACATGCCAGCAAATAAACCACATTTAGAAATAATATAATATCTAATTTCATACCAAGATATGAATGAAAAGAATAAAAACAATCTAAAGCTCAAAAGACTTAAAAAGCAACAAATTGGTAATTTTTGTACACTTTATTTGTTGCCTTGGAACTGCCCTTGGAATCCTAAACTGACAAAGGAATTTCAAGAAAAATGTACTTTTATATATACTGTAAATACACTACCATATGTTCTGCCATACCAAGGCTATGGGCTGTATTCTCTGCAATTCTCTCATAGTAATAAAATGTACAGATTAAATATACCCTGCGTCACTTTGGAGTATTTGCCAAATGTTAAAAGTAAATGTTTATTTAAAATGGCTAGTCATTGCTCGAATACAAAGTCAATCCATTATTTGCAGGGATAGATCATTTGCAACAGCCTGACTTTAAGTGTCCTGCTCAAAGACACGATTCTGATGATGTAGGCAACTCTTTAAAGACACTATTTGACCCTATCTGGATAAAGGCCTGCAACATTTGGGCCTCTTTGCTATCGATGGCACTTCATAAAAGGTGTATCGCTATGAGTATTCTCTTACTAAAGAAATAAGAGCTAGAAAAACCACCAAGCTACTTATTACTGTGACATCTCATAATTTATCAATCCAAGAACGAATCATAGCTGACAGAATTATGATGTCAAATTATAATGACTCATAAAACAGGTGAAGGCTACATGACTCACAAAGCCCTTCAGTATTAATCAGCACTAACAGTAAATACTCTTCCCCTCAGTGGATTTAGGTTGAGTCTACATATTTAGCACTTCACTGCATATCTAATCTGTCTGTTAAAGTATTACCCTTTCTCTGAAGAAGTGTCACTGAACGCAGTAAAACGTGACCCTCAGCTGCTCACACCTGTCCACCTCATGACCCGTTTCAATAGAGGAAAAACAGCAACATGGCCCTCTCAAAGGTCAAGCCTGTATTCTTTTTGTAAGCTCTTTTTATAAAGCACAGTACTACCACTGAGTGTTCAATGTGCCTCTTTTCCTGGGCCACAAAATAAACTATACTGTCTAGTATTTGTTGAGAAACAGTGTAAAGCTTTGATTTGAGCTACTGAAGTAGGTTTATTGCAGTGTTTATCTTATTGGGTTTGCTAGAGCTCCTTTAGGACGGAAATACTCCAGAGAGCCTCTTGTTTGATATATCCCCCGAATATCCCACTACAGTCTCATTATTCATAATAATACAGTAAATTGTGCAGCACTGCATAGTTCCACTTTTAATGTCACTGTTATACTGATAGATTTATGCCCCATTTATAATCACAAGATCAGTTTCCTTTGACATTAGACAAATTATAATTCCTAATTTAATGCTTAAAAATGTGATTTACTGTAGATCAATGTTATGAGCTAAAGCAGTCAGAATCTAATTATTTATGTTGTGTAATTGAAAGAATATAATAAAAAAGGCATTTATTTAGACATTTAAAATGAATACAGTTGGGAATAGATACAAAGTGCATCTATGACAAATTTCCAACATGATCAGTACAATAATATACATAATGATACAACCAAACATGCTTCTACATCTTAAGATACTGAACAGTTCTCTGATCTTTACATACACATGCAGGATGAAGTGATGGGTGGGTGGAAGCTCTGCTCTGTTATTATCACTCCTTCTCTATGGTTCAGCAGTGAAGAAACACTGGATACCAAAAGTCTTTCTTCTCAGGGGTCAAAATGAGGCGGCTTTTGTATACAGCTAGGCTTGAATGCCTCTGGTGCTCATTAAAATGGCTTTGTTATGGTATGACTCTAGGTCAGGGAGTGGAACGTCTGTCTCATTGTTAAATCCTAATTTAGGCTCTGAACTACAATTTGACCATGAATGGTGAGTTACTCTGGTATTTCTGTTTCATGCGGACATCAGAAAAGGGGTAAAACACTTCTTTACCACACAGAAAAATTCAACTCAATTTGATTCAGATTTCAATTAGAATTTGAATAGTCAATTCAATTTGACATTTGAAAAGTTGCAATACTTCTTTAATTTGCTATGGTATCAACAATTTGAGTTTGGGTTTAAGGGAGAAATTTGTTAAACATCACTTTGCAGAGAGAGGTTCTCCATTTCTACTGTATATCACTACAAAACAGGTGGCATAACTCACATAGCTATTGAAACATTTTTAAGCCTCCATGTGAGGATTTGAAAGGAATGACACACCTGGATCCATCTTATTAAATTCAGAAAAAGTGTCTTCTAACTCTTACCCAAGAGTAAAGAGCTCATAATATTTATTCAAGACTGTCAAAGGCCTCTAATGCTGAAGCTCTGTCCCTCAACACTCTGCACAGAGCAAAAACATGAATGTTTTATTGCAATAATCATTTCAACACCATTTTCCTTGACAATATCTCCAGTACAGAAAAAGACAGTATATAAAAACTAAAGATCTAGGTCTAGAAGGATGAACACACACACACACACGCACACACACACACACACACAAGAGGTCTGTAAACAAAAAACCTTTTATATCACCAATTTTTTTTTAACAAAACATTTGTTCTGATGTACTATATGAGGTCCAAAAGGTGCCAAGTGATGGCTCTAAAATACATATACAAAAAACATATACAGTATATATTCTAGAGATATATTACATTTCCCAAAAATGGGAAACTCTCAACCGTGAGACTTTGTTCTTAACTGTGCGAATAATTTTCACCCTATGCCTGTGAAATGACTAAACAGTCAAACCTAATGACAGATCAGAAGCTCTAGCTTCTGAAAATACCTTGAAGGTCAGCCCTCCCTTTCCGTTTCTCTCTGTTTTACAATCCTTCCGTTGCAAATTACAGTTTTCCCTATGCATAGGCAAAGCAGACCACATCCAGGTGTTTTGTACTGCTTACAATCACTGTCATGACACCTGAACAGAAAGGAGCTAAGTGTAGCATTCGTTTGATGTTGAAATGGATGACAGGAGAAAAGAAGAGGTAGAGACAGCCGTGGGATAACCACAGGGAATGTTGGGAAACTAAACATTACAGCGTCACTGCCCTGTCTACCTGTAAATCATCCTACAGCACAGAGACTGGCCATTAGCCAACCAGAGACCAGAGACTGAATACAGATGGTACAAAGAACAAGCAGATTCCTTTTTAACAAGGAAGCGCTATGCCTAAAGATGGGGTGGGGTGGGGTGGGGTGGGGGGTGTTTAATGATTAAAAAAGAAATTGAGTAGTGGGGCATATGGGTCTGGTGTAACATATTCCTAATACTTGCCCTGTAAGGTGACATCAGGCCTCAATGTTTTCAGTTTTGTAATTATTTTATAGGGCTTAAGTAATTTACAAGATCTGACTTATTAATCACATATATCAAAAACCCCAAATGAAGATAAAGACAAAAGCATTGCAAGGCATTGCAAAACATTGTTTTTTAATCTGTCCAAGGTGGATTAGGATTATACTAGACATTTTAAATTTTCAAGATTACACTAGACATTCAAAAACTGAATCTGACACTTATCTGACACTGTATCTGACGATATTTAAATGTGAGAACACCTAAAACAATTCCATTTGACAGTACTTGTCTGTCAGTAAAAAGAATTCTTTAAAGTGAAATGTCACCTATTGACATCTACTGACAGGAAAAAAAATCTTTTCCAGGCTACGGTTGATGAAAAACGTTTCTTAAAGTTTCGTGGACTGTGTTTGAGCAAAACTGTAAAATGGTACAATGAAAAACCTCTTGAAAATTCTGGAATTTAATATCACCGTGGCTATGGCCTTGTTTTTATTCCTTCCAGAGGATCCAATCACCAGCAGTTGGTGCTACATGCGTTACATACTGCTGTAAACAAGGTCTAATGCATCTTGGAAGTATCACTCACACCAGATTTGGCTACAATGTGCCTCATTTATAATGTAAATGCTAATGAGTCCTGATGCAACCTGGAAAACATCAATTGACAACAAAAATAACTTTGCAAATTAGGTATAGTTTAAAAATTCAAAACAACAATTCTAGTTGCCAAATTATGAAAGAATAAAGAGATAAATGTTCACACACTGAAATTAAAGCTCAACATTTTTTTTTTTTTAAACCAGGTGCTATATTGGAGTTTTAATTTCAGAAAACCCAACATTATATTTATGGAAAGATAATGTAAATCTAGGGACACTATTATTGTAACTAAATAAAATCAGTGACTCTCTCCTCAACAAAATACTACAGTGAACGTTAATACCAGTGTGTGTGAATACCAGGTGTAAACGACAATCTGTTTTGGCCTCTTGTGATCTGATCGCTCAAACAGATGTTAATGCCAGGTGTAAACAAGACTCAATGCATTCTGGCAATTTACACAGTCCTACTTCTTTCTCCTTCCAACCAGTAAAAAAAAACACAAAAACTGTAAAACTGAGAGAAAAGCACAGATCCAGCAGGCCTGACTCTTGAACTGAGCTTGCAGGCGAGCACAGCTCTAAACCAATGAGATTACTGATGCCTGTGAAACCTTGAAGAATCATGGGCATGAAGAATCCTAGGGGCTTGTTTACCTTGCCTGACTGCCACAAATGTAAGAATGCTTTGCTGACACAGTTCTCTGCAGGAAACAGGGTGTCTGCTATTCTCAGGACACTATAGAGAATGCTTGTGTGCAAAGCCATGAGAAGCACGACCCCAAGCAGATGTAATTGCCTGCTATTTATACACCCACCGGTTTGTTTGTGGCGTATTGACACCATTGCTGAGCAGCCCAACCATTTATAAAACTAGTTCAATTAAGGACAAGTTTAAATCTCCTTTGACATTTTTCAGTTTGTGAAGAATATTCTTGTATAACCAAGTATGACCAAGAAAAAAGCAAGAAAACTCCAAATAATAGCTATAAATATTTCAATATTTTATCTGGTAAGTGAACCAAAAACAATTGTAAACTGTGTTGGCAAAATGAGTCACAATGAGCAAATAAAAAAAAAATCTTGTTATTTTCACATTCTCCAATAAAAAACATTACAAATGATGCATGATTTGTTGGAATTGGACAAAAAATGTGCTACACCTGTCTGAAGCACCAGTCATCAAGATTAAAAAAAAACAGAAAAAAGCTATTTTTCATGGATTATTTAAGCAAATGAAACTTAAGAAAGGGTACAGCTCTCAGAAAATGCAAATGAAGTTAATTTTAGATGTTTAACTGCTATTTGGAGCATTAGGATCGCTAGACGAGTAAATGAACTCATTTTTGTGAAAACCTCAAATTAGATCAAAATTGACATTTCTCATTTATTTTGCCTGTAGATCGTAATTAGGCCGTACTCATTCTGACTCATTTTTCCAGCACAGGTCACAATTTACAAATAAATAAAACAAGTGAATTAGATTAATTCCTTGCCCCAATATACCCTGCTTTGACTCAAAGATACTGTTACTGTACTTCTATTCCAAGCACATAAGACTAATAGTCACTCGTCACATACTTCCTGTCAGGGTTTGACCCCCACACCAGTGTTGCTTACGAGAAGGTTCATGGTGTAAAGGTCACTAACCTTTAGAGCCGTCACTTAACCCTCCTACTCCATTGTGTGCTGTTCAGACCCCCCGTCTTTCTTTATTCTCATGCAACCCTTAAACACACACTGTGAAAAAGCTTTTCAGTGGGGGATGTGAATCTTCACAAGGTTTTAAATGTTTCTTTTACATAAAATGTGGAAAGTACCATTTCTAATTCAAAACTTCCTTTATTTACATAAATTAATTATATGGAAAATGAAAGACAAACTTTAAACTTACTGCACAGAAAAGGCACTGTCACATTTTGAGTTTAATATATTAGGTAAACTGAGGTCTAAGATACTGCAGATGTCTGTAAACTGCATTGATATTCAGAATCGTAGATATGGTGCACACTGTTTTTTATAAATGTTCATTCTTAATAGCTTTTTATAAAAACAATTCTTTAGCCTCCACAGAGCTATGTAACACAGAAAACAAGTTAACACTGGCAATGAACCCTTCAGAGGCTTAGGACAATGTCACAGTTGTAACCATTCTGAAAGCTCTAAGAATTTATAAAAATTCTCAGTTCCTAAAATCTGCTATATTGCTTATATATCAGGATGCACTACAAAGACAATGCAAATGAAACCAAACAGGATAAACCCTTGGCTTTGTTTGGCTTTGAGATGTTTTAATATATATAGATTTAAACTTGAGAGTCTCTGCTGTGCATCTGATAGCCGTGGTGAAATGAGCTTGTCCCCTAATGTTTTAAGACCAGTCCTGCTATTAAAGGAGATCAGGTTTGCCTATAGAGCAAACAGTCTAGACAAATTGCTGTGTCTTTGTTCTCTAATTCCCCACCATTCAAAATACCACAGATGATAAGTGATAAGAGGCCATTCTTAGGGTGGATATATATAATATTTCGACAGCTGATACCAACATTCAGGTTTCTAAAACCCTTTAAAACTGCCAAAACATCTGAGGATTTTTCATTAAACACTCTGAAAGGCGCTTTGTAATAAAATTCCAAGACGAAATCAAGATAATAATCAAGTATCTTAATTTGATCACAAATCATTCCTAAATTAGCACTCATAAATGCCAAGTCTGAATAAGATTGATGCTGATTATAAAAGCTATTCATTTTGCCGCATGAACCTGCCAGGGGCTTGCCTCTAGTTAAGTTCATTATCAAATGCTTCTAAACAATGTGGAATTGGATGACAGTTTCTTTGGCTTAAGCTGCTTGTCAGGTCCTTTGTTATAAGTTGGGAAAATAGCCAAAACCTGTAGATCTGATGTGTAAAGATCTCTTTGTACCAGCATAACAAGTGGAAACTCAGTTCCAGCTTCTTGTGCGGCAGGCAACGCCGTGAAGGCTTTGTTTTGCCCCCTGAACAGAAGAACATGAGCAAGCACCAAAATTAGTCACCTGAGGGAGGAGGAGGCTGGAGCCAAAGACAGGCCCCGTCTGGCTCTCTCTTTCCTCAGGCTACTATCTTTCTGCACCTCTGTCGTTTCACCTCCGCTTGTCTCCAAGGAATTCACAGAGAGTGTGTTCAAAAACACAACAGAAACAATAGCAGAGGTGAAGTCACAGATGTGTAGATAGCACGGTGGAGATGGCAAGTTTTGAATGCAGTATACTTTTTTACAGAAGTTTCCTCTAAGCTTCTCGTTCCAAATTTGAGACAGAAAGTGACAATTACACTTAAATCTGACCTTTGAAATGAGCGCTGCCAGTTTATGCTGTACTACAGTATAGTTCCCCAATTCTCTATCTTCAAGCTTTTGGTCGTTCAGCAGGGGATGAAATTGTAGTGCATCAATTGCTGAATCCTAAATGTCAGAATGAATCATGTCTGAGCATGAAATTTTCTTCTGCCAGTAGCTGCACTTAAGGGAAACCAACAAGTAGCCGAACTCTTCTATTCAATTCAAGGGAACTTTACAACACCCAAAACCCTCTAAAGAAGCTTCCATAAAGCCTCAGGTAAACATTTGCTGTTTCAACCCAGAAAAGAGCTTAATTGACCTTATAAAATGATGCCACAAAACTGTTAAGAATTCATTATAAGTGCATGCATGCATTGCATTGCCATGACCCCTGGCATCACTGGCACCATGCTCTACCAATGAGTTTCAAAAGAGCTGTTAAGAGTAAAGCTACAACAATAAATCACTTAATGCCATAAATTACAGTAATTTTATCATGGCTAAGGGATATTTTGAAAACCTTTTTAAGTGTGATAAAATCACTGTAAAATCAGCAATAAGCTGTGTACAGGACAGGTGCTATAGCAGCTTGTATATAGCAATTAATATAGAAACTTATTAATATTAAACATGTGTTCACAGGTATGTTTATGCCTTGGAACTCATCAAATCAAAATATAAGCTTGGAACTGTCATTCTATTTTACAATAGAAGTAGAAGTTTCTATGTGTTGTACCCTGTGTAAGTCTTGGAAATAGAATGCCAGCTGAAAAAATCAAACACACACACTCTTGACCCTGTATGGATTAACTGCTCACGACTGATTTTTTTCATTTGGACAACAGCCACACATCTCTCGTACCTGCTGTGGCTTAACACTTGTGTTGAAAAGCCATGGCATGACCATAAACAAGTTAAAATGTGCCTCCAGTTAAAATTTGTAGGCGGCAGAGAAGAGAGAGAGCGGATGCTTGGAGAAACTGTTCATGACACACTCACAAACACGATGAGTTAGACTAGTGAGGTTGTGGCTTAAAGGGAACATTGGATAAAATGTTCACCTTTTTAGGGTTTCTGGCATGTTTTCCAACTCAGAAAGGCTGAAAAAAAAACACACAGCCAGTTTGTTACAGGCTGTCTGAGTCTGAAACTGTGTCATCTAAGTTGCAGTGGGTTTCTACATAGATAGCTAATTATTTAAATAAGACTACCTCAGAGTCTCCTTATACTGTATGGCTGTAGACCGCTCCCTTCCCGTCCTTTCTGAACACAGGTAGCAAAGTTAGCTAACAACGGTACATTTAGCCTTAGCAAGCATTGGACAATGAAGCAAACCTGGCATGCAACCTGCTCTGTTTTCGGCTGTGAAGACTCACAGGCATTCGTGTACTGAATCCCACCCAGTGGGAGCAGTAGCTCATTATCATTTAATGAGACATGCGCCAAAACAGGTCGCTGTGAACAGAGCTGTTTTTGACAAGGTAAAAAGGGTGTTGCTTTACATCACACTGAGGGATTTTAACCAAAGTACGTTGCAGACATTTCATGAAGACCCTAGAATGATACAAACTTGTAGAAAATGGGCATCCAATGTCTCCTTTAAGAACGCACACCCTTCATGACTACAAATCTGTCCACAGCAACTGAAACAACGCAAACATACTTCAACTCAGAGCTGTAAGATAATCACTTGGAATAAACTGGGCAACAAAAGATGATGACCTCAAGACAAACAACTCAAAAATGAGACTGTCAAGCCAGAACTAGCTGTCTGAGGTGTTAAGACAGTCCAGTCTATTTCGAGTGTTTGTCTATTAGCCAATCAGGGTGTTTGCTTTTAAGCAAGTCAGCTACGTGCAGACTTGAAAAACAATTTGAAAACTGTGGTATCCAGGAAATCCTGAATCCAGGAATTTAAACGCCACTAAGCCACTTCTCGGCTAGGTCAAACATCTCTGTGTGCTCTGAACACAAGAGAATGGGTTTGTTATATGGATGTTTAGCCCAATCAGTGGGAGAAAATCCTATGTGTTCGGTGGGCCAGAAAAAGGGGTTGGCACCTACAAGTCAGTTACCTAAAGATCTGCCAGATAACCCACTGAAGCCACGTGAGGCTGCTCATATCAGGAAACCTGCGTAACAGCCCATTAACATACTGTAACAGGCCCACCTCACTATCAATAAAATACAAGTCTGTGGTTATGTAAAAATAGAACCCAACAGTGAACAAAAAGGTCTGTAACTACTGGCAACAGAGAAAATAAACTCTCTGAAGAAGAAATGTTCCCGTCATCCACATGTTTTGATGCGTGTTTTGTTTTACAAGGCCATGTAAAGGTCTACAGGATTAGGTTTCAGCTTCATCTTTATGTGCATTGAGACATAGTAAAACACGTAATTTTAACGGTATTAAATGTCTCATTAAAATAGAGGTTGGAAAATGAATAAGAAAAACATTCTACTAAGGCTTAAGTCAAAGAGAAGCACTAAGTGCCTTGAGGTCAGGAAAGGAACATGGCTGCCCTCCTGAATGACATGAGGGATTTCTAACATCATGGGTGGTATGAACATCAGTTAATACCAGTTCCTGAGGAATTACTATCAAGGCTTCTGCAAATAATCCAGCCCATCATTACTGATGTTATTTTCCTGTTGAATAATAGGGGAGTTTAGATGTTTTTGTTGTTGTTGTCTCACAAGGGCAATGTTCTCTCTTTTACAAGGTGAAACATAGTTAATTATACAGCACATAGTAATTGTCACATTATAATTGAATAAAAAAATCAATATTGCTCCTTTTAAAAAAGTTTTTGCTGGCACTCTAGGTACAGTAACTTAGCTTCCTGTAACACAATGTGTACAGCATGGGGCTAACAATGTCAAGATCATGGGTTTTAATCCAAGGCAGTGACTGTACTGATACAATGTATAGCTGAAATGCACTGTAAGTCACTTCAGATAAAAGTATCTGCCAAATTCTGAAATGTAAACTATATATCAAATCAACCAGCAAGGACATGATGGGTGTAATCTGTGTTCAGTCAGATCTATTCTTGAATTGCCCTACATTTCGATTACAGGCGGACTACTCACAATGCAAGGAATTTGTGCCCCGGGGCAAGAGTGATATGTTTAGATGTAGTGCTGTACCTTATTTCAGAGTGTGCTGCATAATGGTAGGGGCAAGTGTTATTGTACTGAGTCTCATTTATCATTGTTGATTATTCAACAGAAACATGCAACACAGGTGTTTTTGGCCTTTGTGATATGAAATCAGCAGTCATGTGATACCATCTTGCAGGTCATTTATTTTAGTATAGCTGTATTTAATAGTCTTCTTGTATTTATTACTTACTATCACACAGATTGGTGTATTTAACTAAAACTTTAATGTTGAATTTAGAGCCAGGACAGGGCCTGCATAGAGCAGCCTTAACTTGTAGAGACACTTTGTAAACTATGTAAAGACACTATGACACTGTGTAAAGACCAATTACAAGCCTGGGATCAACTTTCTATCACTACTATTATGAGGAAGAATTGCTTTCAAGTTCACATAGTTCATTGTTCTGTTAAAACAAGTAATGCACCTTCACTTTCCATTATGATCATTGCATCACCCCAACAAACAGTTAACAATTAGAACACTGTATAATTAAAATTTCTTAATAAATATAACACTCAAAACCAACACTCAAAGAAAATGCATACTAAGTTTTCATTTACATTTATTCACTTGGCAGATGCTTTTATCCAAAGCGACTTACAGTGAAGTCAATGTATACATTTTTTTATCAGTACTTGCATTTCCCTGGGATCAAACCCACAACCTTTGCGCTGCTAACGCAATGCTCTGCTAACCAGTTGAGCGACAGGAAGGCCGTTGCTTTTTGAAAAATGTTGCTTTTTCAGTATACAGCCTTGTTAAAATTCTGTTGTAATTAAAAATTCTGTTGTAATAAGTTTCTGAAACATTTTTGACCATCATTACATCATAAATGTTGCTTTTTCTTTGTTTTATCTGGACAATTTGGCTCCATGTCCAGGTGTTTTGGCTGACTTTTCTTTTGAACTCCAAAGAGTCTCTTCCTGACTGCCTCCTGCATGTTTCCACCTGCCCACGACCATCTTCCCAACCCTCACTCCCCCTTTTCCACACAAAGACTCTTCAATCCCAAGAAGAAGCCAAGTTATAGGGCATTACACACATACCATTCACTTCTAAAGCACTGTTCTCAGAGCAGGAAGAGAGGAATCCTTCTGCTGTGTTTACAGTACTTTTTAATTACTGTCATTATGCAGCAGCACACACCGAAATTTGTCATTATTCTCCATTAAACCACAAAGAAAACCTGTTGTGCACCACAGTTCCTTGTAGCGAGCATTTTAAAACAAACTACCAGCTACTGCTGCAAACAGAAATCTATGAAATATTTTCCCCCTGTAATAACACAAGAAATAAAGAATTTCTACAGCTTCTGTGCATTTATGATAATATTATTAAGTAATTATGGGTAAAGTTTAAAATGACATACTTATGTTAACATCCAAATTATCATCAGATCTGACAGGGAACAATGAAAGGGAAATCTTATCATTTACAAGCATGCAGTGTGGCAAATGAGGAGTATGGATATGCGATGGAGAGGTGCCCTACAATTTGCACTAAGCTGGGAAAGAGATTCCTGAATACTTTCTCTCAAACACGATACTTTCATACTAACAGCCATTTCTCAAGATACATAATCTAGACCAGCGGTGCTCAACTTTTTTGACTTCAAGGCCCCCCTGTTATCCACAACAATATTTGAAGGCCTGTCTCCCACTCACAATTTATACCCAATTTTTCCAGAGCCTGTCATAACTAGAAAGCTGTATATCCATAATAACTTGATATTTAGATGTTTCACCTTATTTAAATGCCTTAGTTTAATGCTTTATCATTAAAACAACCAAGTCAGCTTAGGGCCCCCCTAAAAGTTTGTTGAAGCTCCTTACACAAAAATCCATAAAAACGGCACAATGTACAGTATTAATATGAAGGAATTTTCTGTATTTATTTCTTTACAGCTGTTTTACATGTTTTCTCGCATCGCATTGTGTTGAGTTTTAGGGCAAATGTCCTGTCAGACAATTATGACTACATTTTGGGTTTTTTTACAGTGTAGTGGGCTCCCTCTGGTTAAAAAACACTGATTTAGACCATCCATCTCCTTCTCATTAACATTCACAAAGTCATCTTGTGTTTATTATTTATAAGGCACTACTCCTCAGATATATCTGTAGTGACTGTTAGGTCTATTCTGGCTGATACTTTATCAGGCGACTCCTCTCAGAGTCAGTGCAGTGATAATGGTCCCCTAAATAATTAATGACACAATGTCCGGCTTACATAAATGGGACTAGATTATTGCGTAAAGTCCCACATATCAACTCAGGAACATTACAACTTAGATTAGAAGAAAGTGAAAACAAGAGGAGAATACGTACAGCAAACAATGAGCCTTGATGGACACATGCTCCTGTGGATGAAGAGAATGGAGAAAGAAATCAATACATGAGCTTTCACCAGCAATCCAATTGACAAGTTCATTATTACTTGCGGACAAATGTCACAGTCATGGCGATCATGTAACTGACAACCTCTTGGACGTTTCTGAATGCCCTTCCTGTCTCCCAATGTGTGAGAACACAAAAGATTGTCACGCATGTTATTTAATTAAATTTAACGGTTTACCTTTAAATGGCTTAAAGAGAAAAGATATCAGCATGCTATAATCTTAATAAGTTTTCTCATGGATTGCTTATATATAAATCTGTATTGTTTACATATGAAACTATTTACCCACATTTATTTGTTACGAAGCGCTCTTCTGTTTGCATAAATATATCATCTTGATTGTTAGTTACTTTTGCACTAATACTGAATACAAATGTAGTTCAACAGCATCGATTTATAGCTAATTTATGATATCAAAACATTTAAAACAAACTAAAATAACTGATTGTGAAGTTAACAGTGATGTCTGACATCAAAGTTTTACTTCTCAAAGAAAGCAAGCGTGTATAGTTTCTGGAAACAGAAGCTGTAGTATCACAAACTTGAGTAATAATCGCTAGCGAGTTGTAGTAAATATATGCACAAGTTATGTCTAATGTGTAAATTGCTGTGGGGAGATCAAAGACCTTTACACTGTAGATCGGAAATACAGGATGCGGGTCGGAAATACAGGATGGGTTACCGATAGAATAATATGGAAACAGCATCAGTCACAAATATCACAAACATGCAGTTATTGAACATACGCGATTAAATTCTCTGTACTGCGCACTGCTGATTTCATCGCCTATTTTCACGCTTTCCTACAGGCGAAACTGATTTGTGCACATTTTTAAATCGATTTTATTGCAACTAACCACTTAACCATACATTTGCATGGATCTGCTGGGTCTATCTATACGAGACAAATAATTCACTACCGAATTAAGTAAAATCAAGGTAATAGAAACACCAACCTTCTACTCCGCCGGTAGTACATCCAATTAAAGCGGCAATAAGGATCCAAACAGGACCCATATTCACTTTAGAAACTGTTGTCTTAATCCGAATAATGAAAAATGCAAACACTTTAACTTGAATCTGAATTAGAATGGATCATCGTTGCTTTTACGAGGACTCAGTGTAAGATGCACTAGCGGCTGGGGCTTGAAGTCCTGCAGTAAGAGGCTCGGTATCGTAAAGAAAGCTTCCAGTCCGAATATACACTCCAGTGCGCTCTCTAACTTAATGATCAACGAAACTTCGTTTCCCACACGAAAACCTGCCTCTTAAAAGTACAGGGACATTGCAAAGAAAACTTGGACGGGAATAATTACAGAGAAGCACGCACTGAGCACCACGAACCGCTCTTTAAAGTGAGTTATTGGACACTACCAGATGCATTCACGAGTTAAGAAGCCCCCTCCTCCTCCTTTAACACTGTGGGAACAAACCCTGTAGCCACTCGAGTATTAAGTTTTGTTAATTTCTTTATAAATGTTTATCGTTTAAAAAAATTAAAAGATGGAACATCAGAATTATTTGTGTGTATATATTATACATTTAGAATCATGCACATGTATTAAAGCTGGATTCATGCAAGAATTGTTTCTACAAAGTTGTATAATGCATTATAACGAAAGTTTAGAACATTTAGTAACATTTGCAAAGGCTTTGCATTAAACGGGTCTCTTGCTAACATGACACACCGCAATAATCAAGTTTTCAGTGTTATTTAAACCCATTTTGCCAATGCTCTGACCTGTTTTGTTGTAAGTTAAAGGTAATGATCAGCTATATATTTGGTGCAAACAAAATTTGCTTTCAATCAACTTATTTCTTTAACATGTATGTACTAAAGGTATGTTGAAAATGAGCAACAGAGACACAAAAACAGACTGTTATTTATGAGTACTGGAATACAAGCAGTCTAATCATCAGTGCCATTAAAATTATTAAAATGGTAAGTGATCTTTTACTGCCACCTGGCGTTGATATATGAAATACAACAGGATAAGTCCCTTACGAATTAAACTCTTGCAGTACAGGCATTTTGTATCTTTCTCCCGTCAACCTAACAATATTTTGCGTCATCCTTTTACCCCAAAAAGCACTGGACGCCAGACTAGACTATTTCTTAAATACTCAACAGTATTTACGAAAATCAAAAAAATAAGTTCACATTAAGGTGATATAAAGAACACCTACAGTGGGGAAAAGGTTTAATTTCTTAATTAAATTTGAGTTTTTGTAAATACCTTACCATAGTGTTTATCATCATAGACATAACTTAACAATTGCTCAAAAAGTATTTTTTTCCTTTCTTTAGCATTACACAGAGGACTTTACAAAACCTGAATTTGTAGGAAGATACTATGAGCAAAAACATAAAACATCACAACTTTCATCTATGGTTTTAAAATGGTTTGCTCTCATTTGCAACACCTACCTCAAAATCAGCCAATTGTCACCAAGCATAATGACCTCAATTACAATAATATTACAGTGTAATATTACAATAATATTACAGTATAATACTCTTTAGGTCTGCTGTATACTTACCTGGTACATAGTTCTACTGTAAAGAACAGCCAAGAAATAAATACACAGTGGGCCAACACTTTATTTTATATTTTAGTACAGTGTAAATTTTTGGAACAATGAAAATATATACAAAATAAAAATCTCATGCCTTTTTATCTTCCTGTGGTAATAAATCCTCAATTTTAACATGCAAACCCTCACTCGTCCTACTGCAGATGACTGCCCGCTCAATAAAGGGCCCTGGAAGATAAAAGTCAAGATAAAATACATTTAACTGAAGCAAAAAAAAAAGTTTACTTTCAGCCTAGACCCAGTGTCAAATCTACTTTTATAAAATAGAAACACTTTAAAACATACAGTCATTATATATTAGTCGTTCTAAAATGTTCAAAAGGAATTCTAAACAGTTTAAATATGGCAATATAATGATACATTTAAAAGTCTTTAAGCAACCAATGCACGGTTATTACAAAAAAATGTGTGTCAAAACCCCTCTGATTGGGACAGGGTGTGTAACAGCCAAATTTAGTATGATTGACTAAATTTTTCCATAAAGGTGGGAAAAAGAACAATGAATTTCAAGGTACAATTAATGTTAATAATGGTATTTGCTATAAGAAGTTCTGAAAACATTTTTTTACTTTTTAGTTATCAAAGACAGTTTCTTTATATGAAAACATAAAAGTACAGTACTTTCAGGTTAACAAAAGAAAACTTTAGTTACTCTAAACTTTATACAAATTTGGCCAAATTTGACCTTAAAGCCATTAAGAATTTAAACTTGAATTCTTTGAGACATTAAATATTGTTCAGAATGAAACTTCTGACTTACCAAATTCTGCTGGTTTGTGGCTGGCCACATCTTTAAATAAGGCCTGAATGTTTTCCATAATGAAGTCTTTAGGCATATTGAGCTGTTAAACAGACAAGTTGTATTATCAAAGGAAACAAATTTTAAGTGACTATGTGACTGATCAAACACCACCCTGTGCTTCAATTTAATCAGCTATATAGAAATCTATTGCTCAAATGTCCAAAAGCTTGTAGAAGCCACAAAATGTTTTAATCACAATACACCTTGTTACAATATATAATGGTGTTACAATGTGTAAGAACAAAGCAGTTCAATGTGGACTTACGGTTGCAATTTGTGTGTTAACATAGATGTCCTCAACCATGTATTCATGACCAGTCTTAAACAATGCAAGCATTTTGGGAATATTTGTCCCAACCGATCCTAATACAGGAATCATAAAGAGACAATTTAATATCTACTTAGTTGTACATTAATGAAACATGAAGTATGTGACATTTGAAGGACACTGACCTCTCTTGGTCTTGGGAAACTTCTTCCTTAACTTGTTCTTCAAAGGGAGCAACTTTTGTACAATGTCTGGCTCAGCCAAGTAAAAATCTGCTGTGATTTCATCTGCTAAAATCTGAAATTAATATGAATTAAAGAAACAATAAGTACATAGGCATAATAGGCTAATCAGTAATATTCTCTAATATTAAAATGTTTTTAAAATTGATGACCAGCATAAATGAAAACTTCTTTAATGAGTGGTTACTTTGAGGATACTAAAATCTAACAAAAAGATAGTAAAAGGTCTTTTAAGAGGGTTTAAAAATGAGTTGCATTGCAGTTAGGGTTAAAAGATCTGTTGCCAGTAAAAACAAGTTAATCACAGCAATAGCAGTCCAGTCGTAAGTGATTAATTTTTTTTAATTATTTTTTTTTAACAAATGGCCATTTTTTTGGCCAGGCAGCAAATATGTAATTTAGGCAAATTGGGCTTTATTGACTTTCGTAATGTATGAATACGTCACCATGAAATAAAGATTGACTATTCTTATTTTTAAAGATTATTGCAGTGTTTATTATAAATGAGTTATCCATGCCCATAAAACTTTTTTAAATTTATGTGCCCTCCTAATCTTAGCCTAAACATTAACCTCTCTAGGCGCAAGGGTGGGACTATATTGACAGTCTAATGGCCAGACAGTTTTAACCCCTCCAACTTCCATTTTTTCTCATTCCAGAAGTGAATACGTATCATTTACTTGAATACCTATCACTATAGCGAAGACTGTTACAACTCCCATTTCACTCATACACAGCACAGTGAATCCATACAGAGCAGGTCGATTTAGACCTGACTTAAAGTTTTAAGCTTCTAACAGCACCAGTCAATGATCATGAGCTTTACCTTTTCAACCAGCTCTGCTCCACCTGCAACTGTTGCCCCTCTCTCCACTGCTATTCTGGCTTGATCAGGATTCTGTAAGACCAAAACTTAATTAATGCATGTAAACTATTCTCAAATCTGATTGGTCAATAACACCAGTGACTGTGCATTTTAAGGGACTGCAAAGCTGTGCTCCCACCTCGGTGAAAACCACAATTTTGTTGTTGTCCGCCTTGAAAGGGTGTGGCAAATGAATTGTGCTAACAAATGGGTCCACTTTTTTCTGAAACCACAAAAATGAAATGATAAAGTCATTAATGTTTAATGTTCTGTCTAAATATAACTGTTTGCCGAATGTGGCAACGACTTCTTAAAAGCTGCGACTCTAGGGAGAAAATTGACTCAACAGACAAGCGTATATTTCATCTAGCTAATTTGAAATAACATTATTTCCAGATCATTTAACAAAATATTGTAATAAGTACAGTCACATTTTTCAGTCAGTTTTATTTTTTAATATCCAAGTTCCTCTCACAATTTATTATGTATTTCAGTGATTGCTCTAGTAGACTAATGAAATGACTGCTCTGCTAAACACACGTCATTTATTTATTTTAGGAATAAATGGAGTCTTAAGATTTCCCAACATTTGGTGCAGAGCTGCATAACCTGATGTACTTAAGACGTCTGGAAGTGTGTAAAAAAGCAGCACAGCTCTAATTTGTCTTTTTGATACAAATATAACTAAACCAAGTCATTTGTGGGCTGCTGGGACATGTTTCCACAACTAACAATCTGATTTGCAGATCATTTCCAGAGCAATCAGAAAACTTTCCAGATCCTAGGTGTTTAAAATTAGTATGCAAGCCTTCATTTAAGCTCTAGCTACAAGAAGCTACAAAACATGGATTTCTCTAGCTTTAAAAGCAAAGTTATTAAGCAAATTAAAATCTTCATTCAGATGAATGGTTTGTTCAAACTCACATTAAGAAAACAACCAGTCAAATATTACCTTTTTCTCCAGCTTCAGGTCCAGACGCAAGTTAATGTAAACAGGCTGGTCTTCTGGACTGAAGTCCAACTTCTGAAAGCTCTTCAGCATTTCAATGGCCACTGGTGTCTCATAAACAGGTTTAGGATAATACCTGACCATGTATACATCATCTAATGGAGCCCAGGCTGTGAGTCCATATGGTTTATGTCTGTCTTTGTCATCAATCTTTCTTTTCTCTTTAACCACTTTTTCCTGAGCTGTTCCTTCTTTCTTCTCTTTTTGCACCTTCCTACAAAGAGGGTTGATGTTTAATAAAAAAAAAAAAAAATGCTTTTCCCTTATTGTGTGTTTGTTTATGATCATGTCAGACACAATCATTTCTTTATGTATTTTATTAGACAACCTTTTAATTTAAACGTTGATACAGTCTTAATACTGTGAACAATACTTACTTAGTTGCAGTAGCAGCGTAGGATCTGACAGACAACTGACTGTGAGTGTTCAATGAACTGCAGGAGACTGAAAAGAACTGACTTGGACCTCTGGATAAGACTGTGTGTGAAACACAGCACATAAGCATATCAGAATTTAAGTCACTGGGGAAGATGGAGTATATTCTATATTCAGAATTGCATTTAAAACTAATTAAGACTCAAAGAGACAAAGGAAGCAGGTTAAGTTTTGTCAGTAGGCAATTCCTTGTAGTAGGAATAATTGTAGTAACTATAGTCACCATGGTAACATTTTGTAAAGGCTGAGAATGGCACTTAATTAATACACATTTCTGATTGTTCTATTTCTACATTTTGTTAAATGCATCCTTTGATGCGGACATACTGCCTATATTCATAAAGCATAACTATAAGACATAGTGCAGTAGTTCTTCCTAATTCCAGTATTGGTGACCCACAGAACTACATATTTCCCCTTATGTTAGACAGATGACTTTAATAATCAGATCGTTGAATGTCCGACTGGGAAAACATATCAAAATGATGTATACAGAACCATCACTAGCATGTCAGGATACACGCGCTGTCTGACTTTGATACATCTGATACAAGCTCACGAAAATTTACACTGTAACACTCGTTGTAATACTCGTAAAACAAAATCCCAATTTATTATTACAGTGACGCTGGAATACAAATAATGTAATTATAAAAATACGTAATATCTCAAAACTAACCTCTTAATAAGCTCCTACAGGAGGCAGCCATGTTGACAAAATATTGTGTTACGCTAAAATAAGTCGTATAAAACATCGACGCATCCTAAACGTTCCCACTCATAAATATTCCTGTAATTTGAAATATTGTGCTGTTTAAGTTTATACATGAGTTTATACACATATACAACTTATATTTAACAATGAACAAGTTAATGTGTTTGTTACGTTGTTGGCCTTCTTTTCCACCAAAACCACTTACTCTCCAATGTGTTCAGTTAGTCAGATATAAATATAAAACAACATGCCAGCATTTTATTCCTCCCATTTATATCGCAATTCATTAACTTAACTGATATCGTAACGTTACACATTACTAAAACTGTTGCAGTAATAAGTTATTTTTATAATATTAAATTGTAAGATATACAAACATTCAAAACAAGCAAAATAGATTCCGTCTACATGAACAGTTGCTGCTGTGCGTTATAAAAACAGAGCTGTATACACGTATCTTATTTAAAAATCACAATTAATCCAAGTAATTCCCATAAAGTAATATACTCAGTATAGTGGTTGTTCTGGGGACCGTGGTGTGGAGCGGAAGCTCTGAATGTTGTCCTTCCTTCTGCCTGACTCTCAGGATGAGGATCGGTCACAGACTGTCTGTATGTCTCTGATCATATCACACCAGCGGTTCATGTCCCACTTTCCGAATGCAGGTAAGAGCCGCCTGCGTATTTACTGCATTTCTGTGTTGTGTATTCGTTGTTATTCTTGGTTGATGTCAAATGAGCCTTATGTCTCCAGCACTACCTTCTGAGGATCAGCTAAGGAGACGTTGCTCGCTGTTGACTGTTAACTTTATAAAACAAGGGGCCAGTGTTTAAAGCTATTACAAGTCACATAGTTTCTGGAGATTTTTAGATGACCTTACGGGGTAATACCAGGAACGCCTGAACTGGTTGCGTGTAAAGATCTGTCCTGCCTTTCATGTTTGTTTGCGTTTACCAACAAAACTTATTTAACTTAAATCATCCAGGCCAGAGAAATCAAACGTTTATTTATTTATTTTGCACTCACAGATAAAATAAGAATTAATACTATTCGTACATAATTCAAGCCCCGTTATTTGTCCACCCTATTAATTTGTAGTTGACAGCTGTACTGTTAAAGACGTAGCTGCACCCCTTACGCGAAACACAAAGACATTTGTAGTTTTAAATTCGATAAAGGGATTTTACAACGCATGTACAACTGCAATTTAGAACGATTTAGCGATTAGTTCAAAACTTTTGTGTTTATGTGATACTTGTAAGTTACTTTTTAACTTTAAAGCGCGGGTTACGTAACGCCTCAGCTGTCATTATTACGATCCTGCGTTCATTTGCATAGTGCCCTCGACAGTGTTACGCATGTAAAAAATGTTACACAAGCTATAATTCAGAAGTGTGATATGCCCAATATCGCAAACAAGTTTTTGTTTTTGGAACTTTGTAAATGTATGTAACAGCTGCGAATAAACGATTACAGTGCAGCGCCTGCTTGTTCTATACAAGGCAAATGGGGGCAGTCTGTTTTGAAGCTCTGCTATGGTGGCCCTCTCTATTAATAGCATGTTATGTGAAAGTACTTTTTGTTTTCATCTTTGTACAACTAAGAAGTGTTGATAAGGTCTGAAACTTTGTGTGATGTCCCAAAGTCAAATTAAGTTATACCCTGTCAGTGCCCTGGATTTGCCATGGTTTGGCTGGACATGAGAGAAATCAACTAGTCAAACAGTTCAATGTGTCTGTGTAAACATCAGCTGTCTGTTCTTAGTAATCTAGTAATGTTTTCCCCTAAAGTCTACAATCTGATATGTTTGCATTTTACAGCTTTACTCATTGCCTGCATGTTGTTATTATTTAAATTAGCTTTATTTTAAATGCAGCTTAACTGTTGTCAGTATCCAGTCAGTTGTTGCCAGACCTTGGCATATGTCTTGCAGCCAATACAAGAGTGTGTTTGTTTGTAGTATGATTTACATAATATTTACATAATGTCAGCCCGTTCATTGGCTTGTTTAAAGGGCATTCCCGAACTGACCACTATGATTGAAGAATAAATCATACTGTAAATCAGACAGTTTATAATGATTAATGCAAATATTTGTCTTTTTGCAAATTACTTAAGTGACATAGCTAAGAGAAGCAGTGAAGTAATTTTCTGCATTGATGTTCAGATTAACAGGCATGCCAAAAGAAAAATATGATCCTCCAGACCCACGCAGAATATACACCATCATGTCTGCTGAGGAGGCCGCCAGTGGAAAAAAATCACACTGGACCGAGTTGGAGATTTCAGGTTAGTAATTACACCAGTCACCCTTGAGATGCTGTGATCACGTGACACCCATTTGGCATATTCCTCACCTCATCTGAATATTCTTGTGCCATTAAAAGATCTTCCATGTGCATTTAAAGATTATAAGTAACTAATACTTTTGTCAGAAGTGTTACTTTTTGAGTGCTTGATTATAAACTTAAATTTCCGGGTGCAACTTTACTGTGGTTTACATTTGGATGCAATCAATACATTTACATTTAATTGCAACTGGATACACACAAGATACAAGATAATTAGAATGTTTGTGATAAAGATTTACTCTGTTGTTGTCTCTGATTGGCCAGGGCGGGTCAGAAGTTTGAGCAGTTCGTTATGGACACTGACCCATTTGACTGCTCTTCACATCAACAACAACAATCTTAGTCGAATTCCTCCTGAAATCGCAAAACTCCCCAATCTCGTCTACTTAAACCTGTCCTCCAACAAACTGCGCAGCCTGCCAGCAGAACTTGGCAACATGGTGACTCTCAGGTAACTAAAGGGCTTGTTTAAACTGTCAGGCTAAGGTTAGATGTATGCTGTAGTTAAGGCCTTTTTGTAACATTTAAAAATAATTTTATTCAGTTAGCCTGAAAAAATGCATTATGTAGTACAATGTATTCCTGGCTTATTGACTCCTTATTTACACTTTATAACATCCTTCCTTACAGGGAATTGCTTTTGAACAACAATTGTTTACGAGTTTTACCTTACGAACTTGGTCGGCTGTTTCAGTTGCAAACTCTCGGACTCAAAGGTGAGGGGAAAACATGTTAAAACTTATTACACAAACAGAAGAAACATGCATATTTTATTTTTGTCATTATGAACTGAGAAAAAAATCGTCATTCCCAGGTAATCCATTATCCCAGGATATACTCAACCTTTATCAGGAGCCGGACGGAACAAGAAAGTTACTGAATTACATGCTTGACAATCTTGCAGGTAATACTGACCACAAGAATATGAAAATTAGTATTATAAGACAGATAAGCATAGATCTATCAATACAAAGACTAAAATTATTTAGTAATTTAATTTACTACTGCTATTTTCCCTCTCTAATTAGTCCACCCAGAGCAACTCCCCCAAAGACCTTGGATCACTTTGAAGGAGCGAGACCAAATGATGCCCACAGGTACCAATCTGTATTCCTTTACTGATGTGATGAGCCTGAATTTAAAAACAGCAAATCAAATACTGAATGTTTTTCTTTTTAAGCTGTGTTCACAGTTATGTGCTACAATGTACTTTGTGACAAGTATGCAACAAGGCAGTTGTATGGCTACTGTCCTTCCTGGGCTCTCAACTGGGAGTACAGGAAGAAGGGCATCATGGAGGAGATCAATAACTGTGATGCTGACATCATCAGCCTACAGGTTGTTTTTATAGATGCTTCTAGTCCCTAAGTATCTCCATTACAATCTGTAATTTTGGGGTTTACCTCCATATTGAACTTTGTTAAAGTACTTTGTAGGACTTTGTTATGTTTAAATGTAGTGTTGGTGCTACAGTGGCGCTAAAGTATCAATAAAGATTCTCTATTACATTGATTTGTGGTTATTTGATGCAGTGTTTCCAATTAACTCTAATGCTAAATCTTCTACTGTTTCCACAGGAGGTGGAAACAGAACAGTACTACACTTTATTTCTGGAAACACTGAAAGAACGTGGATATGATGGATTTTTCTGCCCAAAGTCTCGTGCCAAACTCGTGTCAGAACAGGAACGAAAACATGTTGATGGCTGTGCTGTGTTCTTCAAGACTGACAAGTAGTTATCTCCTTCCTTCTTCTTAGTGGAGAGGTTCTTAATTAATATAGATCCAATCTTAATAAAGCACACCTGAACTAGCTAATCAGTCAGTTTGGATTGTGTCAGTCCAAACATCTCAGTAAAATCATATTAAGCTCGTCTTGTCCTTTTTGCTTTGTAGATTTGCTCTGGTGCAGAAACACACAGTGGAGTTCAATCAAGTTGCCATGGCAAACTCAGAGGGCTCTGAGGTTATGCTTAACAGAGTCATGACCAAAGATAACATTGGGGTAGCTGTCCTGCTGGAGGTGAAAAAAGAGCTATTTGCTAGCGGTATGGATCTTGAAATGATATTTTATGAATATTTCCAGTTACAGTAGATTTCCTTGCTCACAAACTTGCTGCTGTTAAGCATTTTCCTGTAGATGGCAGTAAATCCTTGTTGTGTGTTATATGATAGCAGTGAAACCTACAGTCTCCGAAATTAAATTTAAGCTCACAAACAACAGACTGGCTTACACACAGGTTATGACATTAAAACATCAATTTTAGAACCCAAAAAACTGTTTAACATTCCAACTAAACATTAGCAGTGACATTTCTTCCCAAATCATGTATTGACAAGATATTTGATGATGTACTTGGATGATGAAAACTTATATCAATAGCATTCTACTTATGCTGTAGACGTTACAGTGTTAATTAAGTAAAATAAAAATGTATTGCAGTCATAGTTTAGAGATTCTAGTTAATCATTAGGGATGCAAAATGTTAATGCAATAGAATGCAGTAGAATGCTAGTTTTATTTTCAATGTGACAATGTAAAAATTTTACATTATTTTCAATGTGACAATCTGAAAATGTAAAAAAACTTGACCTTTGTCAGTTGTTATTCAGATAAAGCTGATTCAAACAGAAATTTATTTCCTCTTTCTCAATATCTGTGAAATTTGCAGTGTATGATGTTTTTGTGATTTTATTATATTTCTTTGTTATTATTTCATTGCACTTTTGAAGTCTTGTTTCCTGTTTTCATGTTCAGTTTTTTTTTAAAATGAACTTGAGCACTGACCTTTTCCCCCTGATTGCAATATTTTTGTCCAATACTCTTTACTGATCTTATACTGCAGGTTTAAAGGAGCCGTCAGAGAAGCAACTTCTGTTGGTAGCCAATGCCCACATGCACTGGGATCCAGAATACTCAGACGTGAAGCTTATCCAGACCATGATGTTCTTGTCTGAGCTGAAGAGCATCACTGAGAGAGCCTCAAGCTCCATTAACTCTGCTTCACCCACTTCAGACACGAGCTCCATCCCCATCGTCCTGTGTGCTGACCTCAACTCCCTCCCAGATTCTGGTAGGTTCCAGAGGTTCTCTGCTTGTGTAGAGGCAAAAATAAAGTTAAATTAATATTTGCATAAACTGCTGGCTGAAGTTAAAACATATAGAACTTTTATAATAAGACAAAGCTCAGGGCACAGATGCAGTTCATCCAAAGGCACACATGAAGTGAAAGAGAATTGTGGTCAATTGGTCTTTTTTTCCCTTATACTGTAATAACAAAAAAGGTGGAATATTCATGTCAGCTCTTGCCTCAGTTAGATTTATTTGTCTTAATATCACTAGGATTTCTGGCCTTTCCTCACAGGTGTGGTGGAGTATCTGAGTAATGGTGGAGTTGCCGAAAATCACAAAGACTTCAAAGAACTGCGCTATAGTGATTGCTTGACCAACTTTAGTTGCAATGGCAAAAACGGCAAGCCTGACGGCAGCGTCACACACAGTTTCCAACTGAAGAGCGCTTACGAAGGGAATCTGATGCCCTACACAAACTACACTTATGACTTCAAGGTGAGAGAATGCATAAAGATCAGATCCACTAAAGGTTTTCATATGTCTTAGGACCACATTGAGATTAAGATTTTTGTATTTGTACTAACGGTGCTGTAGAAAATGTGGCCTAAAGTGAGATTTTAGCCTATTTATGTTTAGCCAATCAGAATGTTTGAGGCATTCTCTGCCCACCAATCATTTTGCATCTTTACAAGGGAGCCCATATATGGACAGTGTCAGTGCAAGAATTTTGATAATGTTGGTTTTGATAACTGATGCCTTAATTTGATGCCTTAAAATTGAGTTTTACTGGTCATGTTTAATTGATTATACTTACATGTGTCATATGAGCTAACACACTATTCTTCTGTTGCTGATCTGTGATCACAATGGTCTAAGTGTGTTTTTGTCTTTAAACGTTGAAATTTAAAAAAAAAAAGGGGGGTGTGCAACTCATGACCTAAATCTAGCTAAAATCTGCTTACATATAGTTCTAACAGCACCTACAGAATGTAGGCCACTTTTAAGACAATTGTCTTTGCAATAAAAAGTTTTGTACTGCGTATGAGCACACATAATCAATACATCACAGTTAAATTTAAATGACATAGTTTACATTTAAGTACTCCAAGCTCTTGCTTATAGGCTGTAATGAACCTCTTCCATGTCTATTTTTTTTAGGGTGTGATTGATTACATCTTCTTCTCCAAGACCCACATGAGCGTTTTGGGCGTTTTGGGTCCACTGGAGACTCAGTGGTTGAGGGACAACAACATAACCGGCTGCCCTCACCCGCACATCCCCTCTGATCATTTTTCCCTCCTGGCTCAGCTGGAGTACCACCCACCTTTACCCACCCTCAATGGGCTTCATCTGCCTGTGCACAGGTAGTGCAGCCCCTTCCTCCAAAGTCCTAAATCCACAAATCCAAGGATAAACCCCTATCACAAGCCTCTGAAAATACAGTCATACACATCAAGGAGTGAAGTATTCATCCACTTTGTTCCTTTTTTAACCTTTGCACAGAATTGTATGATCCTCTTCTTATTTTTTCAACCTGTAAACAAAAGCTTAATACCAAATTAGGGTTGGGATTCTTTGCTTGGTATCGGTGAAGCTGCTGTCAAGGAGATTAATCCGTTTGGCTGGATATGAATGTGAGATTGTATAAGCCATGTGTCGGTATATAAATTGTAGAAGTATGCAACAACAAAACAAATATGCATCATGTAGCAAAATACTGTCTACAAGAGTATTACAAAAAGGAACAAATTGCTTTTGGTTTTGCTCAGCATCCTTTTTAATTCCCAAAGAAACCATAATAAATTCTTACTAGTACAATGTAAAGTATTATGCAAAAATTGTCTTTGTTAAGTCCACAGTTGACACTACATGTATTAAAGGGGATCCCAGCCCTACTGATTGAAATCAGTGTGTATGGTTGCTGTTCTCTGTCGCTGCTTGCATCAACATCCACATCACAGTAGATAGTTCTGTCTGCCTAACTGAAGTCAGGGTTCTGAGAAACAAACAATTCAGAAATGATTAACAGTGGAATCTCGAATTGGCAATGGTGATTGCTGTGTATGATACAATCTGTAACTACATGAGACTGTCCAGCTAGGTATTTGTTTGTAAACATAAGGGCAGACTCAGCCCTGTCAGCTTTGGTTTGAAGATGCATAGTTTTGCAATACCAATACGTTCAGTTTTTATTTTGTGTTTTAAACAGCATTCTGCAGTTTGCTAAAAGTGACAATTTTGATGGCTGTCCACGCATGACATTTTCTCACTCATGTTCAAGTTAAGGGCAATGCTATGTTTAGAGACAGCTTTCAACTCTTGTATCAATTTTTTATAGTTCTGGTTTTTGGTTCTTTGTGGTGTGAGGGCTTCAGAACATTTGTTTGTACTAATTTTATATATCACAGGCTAGTGTTGTTGTGTGTCAGAAAAATGACTGGCCTCATTTTTCTCGTAACTGCATGGCTGTTAAAATTATGTCTTTACAAAGCTGCAAGAGCCATTATTTAATATAACTGATTGGGTTTGGGTGATGGCGTAAGGATGAGTAAATTATAAGAGAATTTTTATTTTGGGGTGAAATATTGCTTTAATGACATCAAGCAATTGTTCATACAGTGACTATTTGGACAAAGCCAGCTGCCCTAACATTTATTAGCAGGTTGGGCCTACCCAGAGTTCTGTTGAGCTTGTATGTCTACATCATTACATGAGACAAGAGTGCAAAACTATACAGAGGGCTGTAAGGTGCTGTAACGCATGCATGTGAAGCTTGTTACTTCTTCCAACTTACTGCCCTTGTCCTAAAAAGCAGAACCACATTGAATAACTCCTACGCCTGTAACTTTTGCTGAGATAACTGGTTAAGATGAGGACAACACTCTTATGTTTTACTGGTGTCAAGCGTTTTGTTACTGATTTCCTTTGAACTTGTATTGAACAATATTTGGCAAAGCAAAATGTTAAAAAACAGAACATCCAACAACAAAATAGAAATTGATTCACAGCCTGTCCTATATGAGCATCTTTGGTCATCAACACACATCCTTTACCAGGTTTACAGAAAGTCATTAGAAACCTAGAATTAGATATTGAGCATTCCACTTTAATGAAACTGTGCCTAGTGTGAACGATCTTTTCTACAGCAGTACTGCCTGTGATTACAGAGTGAGCCAAACACCAGCATCCCTGCATTCTTCCATCCATCCATCTATCCATCCATCCACTTGCTTTATTCATCCATCCATCCCATCACTGGAAAATCATGATGACTACTAAAGTTGCAGCGAACCAGTTCTAATATTCTTTTTATGAAAAAAACGTGGTTCACAAATATGTAAACTTTATATTATTCTGTTAAAAGTTAGCATACATTGAAGAGAAAATCTAGACCCTGGCTTACTAGTGCAAGTAATGTTGCTGTTTTTTTCCTGTGGTTTTATTTGAATATGTTTGGAACTGATCACGTAATCTTCAAAGAAAGTAGCTCTACCCAGGGATGTGTCTTGAAAAAAGCATTTTTATCAGACAAATCTGTATCCCCTTTTATTTCAGTTTCGAGTGAGATCAGCATTTATACCAGCTGAATATTTTTGCTCTTGGCGAAAGTTCTGACCAGCTCTTTTAATCCAGATTATTGAACACTCAGTTTGTGTTTTTAAAGAAAAAAGAGTGGAAAATAACAGAACACACTTAAAGATGCTAAATGATGCTATAGAAGAGCCATCTGTGGTTATATGTTTTTTCAAGTTAAATCCTCCAAACCTTTCTGTATCATGAAATTTCTTTGTACTGGAAAAAGGTTATTTTAAAAACCTTTGAATGGTTCCTCTGGGACTGAAAAATGGTTCTTCTAAGGCATAAGTGGAAAGAAACTTCTGTAGCACCTTTCAGTGTATTTTTTCATTGAAGGGGAGCCCTGGTACGAGGGACTAGTCACATGTGATAAAGAACTTTAGGGTGATTTTAAGGTGATGCAAACACTTGTGTTTTGGTAAGATGCAATTACACATTATGACTAGAAAAGCCAAAAAGAGCATTTGTTCCTGTAATGTGGATTTAACAATGACCTTTTTCATGGTATTTCTCCTGAGCTGATTTTGTAAATCTTGTTTGGTCTATAAATCATATGGTAATATGGAAAACAAAACTCATCTTTATTGTGTTAACTTTACAACTTGGTGCTACATGTGGCAAGTTTATAAAAATAAATTCTCAATCAATAAAAAGGCTTGTTCCTGAGGTAATAAAGATGTCATTTTTAAAGGATGAAGGTTGTGAGGTTTTTATTATCAAAAAAGTTTAACAGGCTAAATTTGTGACTACATAAACAATGTTTGAGGATATGAATAATGGCTTTGTTGTGGTTGATCTTGTCTGCATTAATTCATGCCAGAGTAGGTACAGTAGTTTCCCTTACTGCTTGTTTTCTGATGGAATAAAGAAACAAGAGAACAAAGAGTTAGAAAACAAAGCAGTGAAATCTTCAGTCACAGATTCTTTAGAACAGAAATTGATTTCTCACATATACAGCAGATTTTGGAATAGATGACTCACTTCATTACTCTGGACAAAACATTGTTAATCCATTTTGCTTTAGGGTCAACACAAACTGTTTTGTTGTCCTTTTTGGTAATCCTGAGAAAAGAAAGAAAAACATTTAATGCATTAATGCAAAAACTAATGAATATATGCAGCAATATCTGTATGACCTACATAAAAGAAAAACATCTGCTACCCTACAAGTGACATTCATTTGTGCACTGTGTGAGCTGCGTGGGCTCATAATGAAATATGAGCAAATATGAAATGAGCTCTGTGGTTTGTCATATAAAGGAAACATGCACCCCCTTGTACATTTTCCCCAAATCTGCGATTGAAGAATGTGGCATACACAGATGTATATGAACAAATAGCTCAACTCACAAGATTTCCATTTTGCGACAATGTGCACCTGGAGGCAGAATTTCGATTCTCTGGAACAGCCGAGATGGGATTATGGACGCAGTGGTGCTGAGACAGTTACACTTGTTGTTGATAGCAAAACCATCCATGGGAAAAGCTGAAAGTAAACAAGTTTTTATTTTATTTTATTTTTATATTTTTATTATATATGAAAGGCATTGTCTATACTTGTCATATAAGGCAACAAATAAGGCAAAATAAATTTTCCAAAAAATATTTTGTTTTTTTCAAATGGATAAAGTTTTTGTGCTAATTTATATCCTTTGAACAACATCAATTATAAATAAATTTTGTACATAGTATGCACATTGTACATAGTATGCTGGTACATCACATTTGGTCTACCTTTAAAAGCTTTTAAACTGATATTTTTGTAAAATAATGGTTAGAATTTACAGCATAACAGCACAGTGGAGATTTATCTACACCACAGAAAATGTAACCAAACACTATAAAAAAGTATAATGTCATAATAATTCACAACAAAGCCATCTGTGTGGACTGTTAATGTTAAGATGATAATGTTAGAAAACACAAGAGCCGCAATAGTCTCTTACCAATCGAGGTTGTGAAGCAACAGAATGCAGCAACTGCCAGCAGAAAATAAGTGTGCAGGGCCATGTTGATGCTGAGATGAGTGCAGTGGTGCAGGTTTAGGATGAGAGACGTCTTCTGCCCAGCTTATATTGATGCTTAGAAGAGGAAGTCAAAAACCTGTCAGCAAGTGGGTGAAAAACATTTGCATATGAGTTGGAATTTTACAGTCATAGGAATTTTTTTTTAAAATAAATTTACTTTAAAAGGAGATGGAAAAATAATAAATTCAATACACCATTACATGTTTCATGGATGGATAGATAGATAGATAGATAGATAGATAGATAGACAGACAGACAGACAGACAGACAGACAGACAGACAGACAGACAGACAGACACATACATACATACATACATACATAGGGACCTCATGTTTCACTACAGACAATAAAAAACCTACTGAACATTTTCACCATAATTACCACATAAAAAGTGGACCTTTTATGTCAACATCAACATGTCCCAACATGTCACACTATGGGTTATAATCAATCATTAAACAGAAAACTATTAATTACATTAATTATAAGTAATACCAAAAATATGTCAATATCAAACAAAAAGGTTTAAACTTTTTTGTTTTGGGTGAAAGGTACTTTTTTTTATACGTTTTATTTCCCCAAAATGTTATTAACTTTTTAAATTAATAACATTTATGACACCTGACAACTTGCCCCAACCTGACATCTGTGAAAATGTTTTATGAATGAAAGTATTTAGTCAAAGTAAATTATGAAGTTTATTCCTAAGTTCTTAAAATAAGTGTCAAATTTCCAGCATTGGAAATTTTAATATTTACAGTGACAGTCAATGTGTGTAAAATGATGTACAATTTTGCTGAAACTGTTTACCAAAATAGTTAGATGTTAAACACCAGTGCCATGTTGGAGTGACAGAAAGTGTAAAATAAGGGAACAGAAAATGCTGGCCTGTGTACAGATGAGAAGCTTGTCTATTTAAAGACACTTTTTGATTTACTGTAAATTGAAGCACCGAGTTGTGTCTATAGTCTGATCTGGGGTTCCCAAACAACCTCCAAATTAGATTTAAAATCATTCATTGTAACACAATCATCGCAAAGGTTTTTGATCAGTTCTGTATACGGGTAGCCTAAACAAAAGCATATCTGACTTCAGCAATTTCTTGATCAGAAGCGTTATCCATAATATCCAAAAGCAGCAAGCGAGTGGTTTTAGCATTTTCATTAGAAGACTACGTGGGTTGCGTATATATTTATGTTGGACGTTGAAGTCTTGTTTTCTACTTTCCGATCACGAAATAGACGCGCAGGCCTCATGGACGGGTGCTGCTGTTAGCACGTGTGGGTGCATTAATCTAACCACAAGGTACCGCTTTATGCGCAAGGACGCTGTGATGACTCAAACCTCATATTACTCATCAGGACACTTATAAGGATACATGATATTAGCCCTCGTATTAATTTCCCAACACCCCTTATTTACTTTAAATGAAAAGCAGATCTTATTTTAGAGACATTTTCTCTTTAATAGAACATGTAGGTCCTTCAGTCTAACACATGCAAATACATGTAAAGCACTTAATTAAATATATATTTTATGTATGATTATGATTTCACAATATTACAATTTCATTTTACGAAATATATAGTGGCTACATTACATTTATGACAGATATACTAAATATTAATCGTTACAAAAATAACAAAATTAAAATTATTTATAATTGATCATAACAGTCATGTAGTGTTGGATGACACTATACTTTCCAAGCCCTGAACAATAAAACACCTTATATAGTTCTTGACTTTTAAACTGAGGCTGCTTACATAGCAAAATTGGTTTCTTATTTAGCAGGCATTGCTTGGCAATGGTGGTTAACACTTTTTATGTCTTGCATGCCAAGGCTTATTTTTAATTGTTATGCAGTCACTTTTTCTTTGTTTCCTGTAAAAGCTTAAATGCCTCACCTTGGCCACTGGCCACACATTTGACATACTGCCAGCTGTTTGCTTGTCATTATACTGTTAGTTAAACGTGTTCATACTGTAATCTTCATATACTGTTTTTTTACTGTAAAATGTATTAATGTAAATGTATAACTACTGTGGAATGTGTTCTTTACAGTATAACGCTGCTAAAAGCTAATGATTTACAAATGACACATTTTAAAAAGAAAACCCTCAAAAATTACTGCCTAGAAATGACCAGAGATGGCCTTACATTTTTTTAAAACAAATACATTATTCAAAAAAGTAAGTAATTTCTTTTTGTAAAATACCAGTTCACATTCAGTAGCTAACAATTGTC